>CM038141.1:379165866-379318207 GCA_021437245.1 Aegilops speltoides
GAGGTACACGTAACATGGTCGAGCCATGAATCGCGCGTGGCTGGCCTCCCAAAAATGGCGTGGTATGCACTCTCGAAAATCCACAACCTCAAAGGTCAACTTTTCCTTGCGAAAAGTGCTTGGAATCACCAAAACCACGCCCGAGCTATTTGGCCGAGTGAGTTGGCCTTCTTCCCCGGTATGACTCCGCGGAAACTCATATTGTCGGGCGCCACCGACATCGGAATGCCCATCCCTTTCAATGTATCTCACAGATAACAAGTTCAGCCCACTACCACCATCCATCAAGACTTTCGTCGACGAAAGTGCCTTCGACAATCGGATCGACCACCAACGCTTGCCGCCCAGGGTGGCTACGTGAGTCGGATGGTCAGATTGGTCGAATGTGATGGGTGTTTGGGACCACTTCACATAACTTGGCTTTACTGGGGCAACCATGTTTACCTCACGGTTAATGACTTTCAGTCGACTTTTGCTTTCCACATCCGCGAAGATCATCGAGTGGAGTTGACATGCGGATATTCTTCCTCACCGTCCTCTTTGTCTCCGCCTTGTCTCGCTCCTTCTCCTTGTCCTTAGACTGTTTTCCCAAACCGCTGGATCAGAGTCGACACCGGCAGTGGTGTGCTTTGGGTAAATGATGTTGCCCTCTTCATCTTTCTTCGTGTGAATATGGCATGGCATATCCATCACGCCATTGCCTTCTTTATCTTTTACTTTCTTAGGATTCCGGATCCTTTCGCTTCCCTTGAACTTCCCACGAGTCACGGCGGGGCCTCTCCAGAGCTCTGGCTCGCTTTCCGCTTCGCTTCCGATCGAATTTCCTTCTCCGATCGACTTGGCTTGTATTTGCCGCTTGAGTCGGTCCTCTTCCTCGCCATGGCGACGTGGTGGCAATCTCCATCATTCGACTCAGGGTCATGTCGCCGGTTCGACCAACTTCAAACTCAATTTTCTGCTTTTGACGCCATCTTTGAAGGCGAAATTGCTGATGGTCGGACACATTTTCCACAAGATGGTGCAAAGTAATCCACCTCTCAATGTACTCTCGAGAGTTTCATTGGTCTTCGCACACAAACTTGCAGCTCACAAACCAGCCGGTCGCTTGAAAGTCCCTTCAAAGTCCCGACGAACACTCGGACAAATCTTCCCAAGTATATATATCGCTAGGAGGTAACTGATTCAGCCATGCTCTGCAGTAACCTTCCAACATGAGGGGCAAATGCTTCATGGCCACCTCATCATTCCCACCACCAATCAACAGCCACCCGATAATCTTCCAGCCAAGTTTCAGCTTAGATTCCCAAAGGAACTTGTTGACTTCGCTGCCAATCTGAAATTGGGGGATTATCATGCTCGATAGCCTCTGCTAAAACACTCCGACCAGAAACATGCACTCGACTGCTGGTGGGTGCATCTCTCTCGGGTCCGCCTCGATGGGCTCTGTTCCGGTCGACCAAGCCTTGCACGATAATGGATCGCGCGTCAAAGCCTGGTTCCCTGG
Source organism: Aegilops speltoides (assembly GCA_021437245.1). NCBI lineage: Eukaryota > Viridiplantae > Streptophyta > Magnoliopsida > Poales > Poaceae > Aegilops > Aegilops speltoides. The sequence goes on from CM038141.1 coordinate 379,167,371, forward strand.
GGTCGACTAGAACTCTTCGCCCTATACTGAACTGACGTCTGTCATCTTGCCGCCGAGGAGCGTAAGACCCTTCCCTCGGAGGGGAAAGGGGCACTCGATGCCTGTCATCCTGGTCGAATCGGTCTTCGTACTGCTCTCGCCGGTTGTCGCGCTTCTTCGCGCATGGAGGCGACTGGGCTGTGAGCCGATCGACAGATTCGCAGCGACGGATCGACTGTGGAATCCTATTGCGCGATCGCGACACGGCTGAGTTCTCGTCTCCTGCTGCTCGGAGTAAATCGATTCGCCGAAGCCTCTCCCAGCTCCGACCGGGACGGCTGGATGGACTCGCTATACGTGTTGCAAGCTAAATTCTGAATCGGCGCGGCGGTATACCTGAGTCGGTGGGAAGAGTCGACGCCGACCGGCTTTGGGACTCGTTGCACTTCGCCGAAAGTGCTCGCTGAAGATTCTCTCAGCGAGCGTTTCAGCCACATTGGCCAACGTGCTTCCTCCAAGGCGCGAGCCTCGGGGTTTCTCTGGCGATGGGAGTATGCAGGGCATCCATGTTCTGCGGCGGTTGTTCTCTCGCAGAGAGTCGAGTGTCTCTGGCTGGTACTCCTCGTGTTTTGTACGGGTCACCTCCTCCAGCTGCTCCGCCGCCATGGGCGGCCGGAGGATCTGGGGCCGTCGACCATGAGGATTTCCGCTGCCGATCGCTGCTATCACACTGGATGCGCTTCTACGGAGCCGCCGACAGATCGAACAGCCGTAGAGGGACTCGCCGGGCTCAATGGTCGCGACCGGGCGATGGCTGTCCGGCGAGCCACCACGTGCTTCACCCACCGCTGGAGTCTCGATCACCAGAGCGCTTTGCGCTGGTGGGAGACTGGGTAGGCGACCGATAAAGGAGTCGACCGATACGGGTCGACGGTTGCCGCAGCAGTAACGCCGCGAACACATGCGCGAAGTGTGTCGCCCGGACGGGAGCGCCTCAATGTCGAGTGGAGCCTCGAGCCACGCGAGTCGCCGGCGACAAAGGTGAGAGCGCCGAGACGGATCTCGCGCCTCAACCAAAACTCCAGCAGCCATCATGATGAAAGTACTGAAGTACCGCAACTTCTCCACAAATCGTTAGAACACCTGCCCCACGGTGGGCGCCAACCGTCGTGGTTCTAAGTCCGACAAGAGAGTGGGGGTAGGTAAGGAGAGGCAAGGTCCTAGCTATGGAGAAGTTGTGAACACAAGCGATGTACGAGTTCAGCCCTTCTCGGAAGAAGTAAAAGCCCCACGCCCTCGGAGCCCCGAGGCGGTCGAGTGGATTATGAGTGTAGGTATTACAAGAGTGCGAACCCCCACCGTGGAGGGGGGTGGCTTATATAGAGTGCGCCAGACCCTAGCCAGCCCACATAATGGAGAGGTTAAAGTACATTAAGCACAGGCGCATCGTAACGCCTCATAAAGTGCCTTAACTATCATTAAGTCTATTCAATTACAAGCCGCTATGCGTACAGAGTGTCTTCTCGACCTTCCGTGGTCGAGTGTATCTCATGGTCGAGTGAGCCTTCCATGGTCGAGTCCTTCCAACAATGAGTGGGTTCCTCTTTGGTCGACCGAAGATGATCTCTTCTAAGAGTACCCCTGGGTAGGACGTTTAGGTCAGGCCTATGACCCTACCCTAGGTACATGAATCCATCACCACCCCTTCCTTGTCCTATTCGGAGTAGGGGGGAGGGGCGCGCGGCCTGCCCTGGCCGGCCCTCCTCTTCTCCCACATGGCCCACTAAGGCCCATTAACCCCCGGGAGGGTTCCGGTAACCCCCCGGTGTTCCAGTAAAATCCCGATTTCACCCGGAACTATTCCGATGTCCAAACATAGGCTTCCAATATATCAATCTTTATGTCTCGACCATTTCGAGACTCCTCGTCATGTCCGTGATCACATCCGAGACTCCGAACAAACTTCGGTACATCAAAACTTATAAACTCATAATAAAACTGTCATCGTAACGTTGTTGCAAGGACCCTACGGGTTCGAGAACTATGTAGACATGACCTAGAACTATTCTCGGTCAATAACCAATAGCGGAACCTAGATGCCCATATTGGTTCCTACATACTCTACGAAGATCTTTATCGGTCAAACCGCATAACAACTTACGTTGTTCCCTTTGTCATCGGTATGTTACTTGCCCGAGATTCGATCGTCGGTATCCAATACCTAGTTCAATCTCGCTACGGCAAGTCTCTTTACTCGTTATGTAATGCATCATTCCGTAACTAACACATTAGCTACATTGCTTGCAAGGCTTATAGTGATGTGCATTACCGAGAGGGCCCAGAGACACCTCTCCGACAATCGGAGTGACAAATCCTAATCTCGAAATACGCCAACCCAACATGTACCTTTGGAGACACCTGTAGTACTCCTTTATAATCACCCAGTTACGTTGTGACGTTTGGTAGTACCCAAAGTGTTCCTCCGGTAAACGTGAGTTGCATAAGCCCATAGTTACAGGAACATGTATAAGTCATGAAGAAAGCAATAGCAATATACTAAATGATCAAGTGCTAGGATAACGGAATGGGTCATGTCAATCACATTATTCTCCTAATGATGTGATCCCGTTAATCAAATGACAACTCTTTTGTCCATGGCTAGGAAACATAACCATCTTTGATAAACGAGCTAGTCAAGTAGAGGCATACTAGTGACACTGTTTGTCTATGTATTCACACATGTATTATGTTTCCGGTTAATACAATTCTAGCATGAATAACAAACATTTATCATGATATGAGGAAATAAATAATAACTTTATTATTGCCTCTAGGGCATATTTCCTTCAATGGAGGCTTGGGAAACCCAAGGTGCTCGGACCCCATGCCTCCGGGTGCCCGGCCTCCGGCTGGGAGATGGCCCTGGTCGCCCCGGGTGCCCGGCCAGGAGACCCCTGGGTGCCCGGCCTCCCAACCTGGGAGCTGCACCGTCGCCTCGGGTGCCCGTGCCACTACCCCCAGGTGCCCGGCCCTTCCCCACCTGGTGCTGGAGATGCCCCCGGGTGCCCGGCCCAGCAGCCTGGGCGCAGCCCCTCCACCCCGGGTGCCCGGGCCGCCACCCCCAGGTGCCCGGCCTTCTCCTGGCCGCTGGCCCAGCCGGCACCGGGTGCCCGAGCCCTCAGCCCCCGGGTGCCCCACCCCAACAGCAGCAAGGCTGAGGTCTCTCTGACCAGACCGGGTGCCCGGTCCTCCGCGCCCCGGGTGCCCGGACCTCTCCATATGCCTGCGTGCATTTTATGAGTTTTGACCCTTGTACCCCTCTCTTGCCCCTAATTCGTCCCTAGACAATAAGTACCCCCCACCTAGCTCATTTGAACGATAGCAAAGTATTGGATAGACAAAGAGAGAGCTTTGCTCGTCTTCCTCCTTTTGGAGATCTAGACCTCCTCTTGGAGAAGCTCCTCTTGGAGATCAAGGCCTCCTCTTGGAGAAGCTCCTCTCGGAGATCAATCCCTCCTCTTGGAGAGGATCCCTAAGGATTCAAGCCCTCATCTCCTTCATAGGATTTGGGATGAACTCTACCATGTATCGTGTTTCCCTTTGATTGTTCATGTACCTTGTGAATCTTGTGTGTTTGTTGGTCTAGTGGATGTGTGATTGGACTTGTTCTTGAGTGTTCCTCTTGTTTTCTCTCTTGTGTTCATCTTGTTCTGGGGGATTCCCCCTCCAATTCGTGAAATATCTTCACTTAGGGTTCCACCCTACAACATCTTGGTATCATGAGCCATGGTTTCTCACGAAATTGGAGCCCCCCTTCTTGTTCTCTAGCCTAATTTTGTTGTGTTCTTCCCCAAATTCGAAAATTCCCCACCAAAAATAGCCCCAATTTTTTTGTGATTTGTTAGTTTGATGAGGTTTTGTTGGGTTTGATCCATGGATTTGCTTGGTTTCAAGTGGATCTAACATTCCCCCATCCATCCCCACCTTTCCCTCCACGAAATCCACCAATTTCTCCCATTTTCCCATGAATTTCCGCCCAAATCCGACACCCCCGGGCACCCAGACCTCAAACCCCGGGCGCCCGGACCCCCCCCCACCCCCGCTGACCACCCCGGGTGCCTGCACCCCAAACCCCGGGCACCCGCACCCCCGGGCTGTTTTCCTCTGACCACCCCGGGTGCCCACACCTTCCACCCCCGGGCACCCGCACCCCCAGAATCAGTCGCGTGCACTTTACGTTTTCCCTCATAATTTTCACTCCCGAACTCCGATTTGAGTGTTCTTTGGCTCGTTGAAAAACTAGCGACGTGTCCGAGCTGCTCATCTTGGTTTTACCACTATTTAACTTCATAAATGTTTTGGCATTTTGGCATCTTTGTCTTGGCCATCCACCATATCATCCGCAACACCACCATAACTTTCTGCAACCTAACCCATTTTTGCTCCATATAGCATTTGTGGTTGCTTGAGTGGTGACTTGAGTCTCCTAAGGTGTTTACGCTACTTAGGGACGGTTGCTTCATCATCAACCACCACCACCACATCCGCATTGCTAACTCCGGAACCACCAACACATTCCGCTACCATCATTTGACATTTGCCTTTGGAGATTTTGAGTTTGTGGTTTTTACCGTTTCCTAAGGTGTTTCGGCTACTTAGGGACAGGTCTACATCATCTTGGTATCTTACATCAAGAACACCTCCACTCATCATCGCCACGAGGTCATCATCGACATCGACCACTTCACCATTTTGACAACCTAACCGTAAGCAAGAACGGTAACCTCCGTATCACCTTGGTATCGTGGTATCCCTTCATTGTACATTCTTGCCATTACATTGTTAACCCTTTAGACCATTTTGCGTCACTTGCCTATTGCGACTAGCCATTGAGTATTGCCGGCAACGTTACTTGTGCACATTAGTGATCCATACCTTCCATTGCATACACCATATCATATTGGTATCATCTCGGCATCATATCATCCCTTGTGTCACAAGATTGTTCCTGCATATACAAACTTGCTATCTTGGTTTGTGCATTTCGCATAAGTGGCCATATCAAAAAAAGATAGAATAAGCTTTTAAGCAAAAAGAGAGAAAAGAGCTTGTGAGCAAGAGCCATAGCATCATACCACATTGCACATAAGATTGTCATATCCGATCATCTTGAGAAAAAGATTGGGAACATCATACACATAGCATACTTGGCATCGAAAGCTCATACATTTTGCATCTTATAGGTTTTGCACAAGTGTCGTATCCGCCTATTGAGAAATCGTGCTAGCATCTCTCTTGAGTTGTGCAACACGAGCGCTTTTCGTGGATTCCACATTTTGTGCTCATTCCTTGGTTGCACAACCCCATTTATCTATCCGTGTGTGTGTTTCAGTGTGCCACATATTGCTATTGGTCTACTTGTTTCACTTGCGAATTTGTGAATCTTTTCCAACATTATTGACTCTTGCTAACATTTTGCATCACATTTTTGTGCCACTATTCTCACCGAGCTCCACCATATGCTTTACTTGATAGGTGTGAGTGAACAAGTCCGGTACCAATTCCACTATTCTTTCATCTCGCATTGAGTGAAACGGAATACATCCTCAACTTTGGGAAAAGGTAACTTGGTATTGTTTATCTCATTTCCTACTCACCTCTACTCGAGTCTTGTGATGGATAGGCAAGGCATTTCATCTCCGGTCTTCCACGACAATGACAACGCGAACAACTACATCACCAAAATGCCCATCTTCGCACTACACGAGCAATGCAAGGCATTGAGCGACTCGCCATCGACATTCGCCAAAACAAAGCAAGGATAAGGTACTACCTCGACACCAAGTTGGCCGAACAAAGGGATCAAGTACGAGACATGATGGCAAACTACAAGTCTTCTTCCCCTTCATCATCTTCAAGGCAGCGATGCTCAAGTGGCCAATCTTTGGAACGTCATCGAGCTCAAGCACTACAACACCATCAAGATGAAGATGCTCGCAATGCGTACACCTACAAGTCCCAAAAAGCTCTACATCAAGCTACGGCCAGACGTCATGAGCACAAGAGAAGACCGCAAGACAAGCACCACCAAGATGGAGCTACGACTACTTCCACCACTTTGGCATCTTTGCCAAGTGTAATCAAGGCATCTTCGCCTTTCAACGTATGGCATCTTTGCCTACCTCCGACAAGTACGCCTACATTGGCCTTCCTCCAAGGCGACGACGACGAGATGGTTGAGCATGGGATTTTCCCTTCGACCACAGCGATGAATGATGACTTGAGTGACTTGTGCCACCATATGGAGAGTGAGAGTGACTTCACCACTAGCCCCATATATGATGAGTTGCGACAATTCCCATGTGAGGAGAGCCACAACTCCCACCACTTGAGTGAGACCAGTGACTCCCCCATATGTGACATTGAGTGCACCTACCTTGAGGGAGTGAGTGAGCCACCACCACATAGAGAGTGAGGTCATTTAGATTTCTAACAACTTAACCTCTACCTCTATGGTGTCTTCTCATTTGGTGCTAAGTCCCATATATGATGATGCGCCGATCCGCGATGACTTCGTCCTTCCTATGGACAAGATGATGGCCATGGTGGACTATGATGCACCCCCCACATGGTTCCATCAAGATGAAGATGATGACCACCATTTGGTCTTTGCCACCTCACCTACACCACTTGAGTGGAATGAACAAGGTGACATAGGTGAAGGTGACGCTCTAGTCCCACTAGTGGACATCCTTGGTATTGATTGCTTGCATGATGTTGATCCACCTATTACCATGCTTCATGATAGTGTGACTTCCCCATGTGATGATTTACCCATTTATGATGAGTTTGATGATTGCGATGAGGAGTCTATTAGTTGTGATGCCATGTTACATAGGATTTCTTGTGATAATTCTCTTGGTCGCATCATGTTTGACAATCCGCTTGACTTGTCATATGCTATGCATGAGATCAACCATATGTCATATTTGCAATATCTTCATAGTGACTATGCATATGCCATCAACATAAACCCAATTTGCACATATAGCGGACGAAATAGTCAAATTCCAGGTCCACCCAACGGACCCAACAATGACGGCCTCCATCGGGGCACAGTTGAACCCTGATGTAGATGCCGCACTGCGAGAATTCCTTCGGGAAAATTGGGACATCTTCGCCTGGCACCCTTCAGATATGCCAGGAATCCCACACAGATTGGCAGAACACAGCCTAAACATCCTAAAAGGATTCAAGCCAGTCAAACATGCTCTTCGGCGATTTTCTGAACCCAAAAGACAGTAATGGGAGAAGAGCTAGCCAAACCATCGAAGCAGGATTCATCGAGACATCAAACATCCGGACCGGCTAGCAAACCTGGTAATGGTACCAAAGAAGGACAATCTGGCGCCTTATGTGTCGATTTTAAAGACCTCAACAAAGCCTGCCCAAAGGATCCTTCCCCCCCAAGATCGACCAGATAATCGATGCTACAGCAGGCACGATTCATTGTGCTTCCTTGACGATATTCCGCTACCATCAAATCAAGATGGCGAAGCGGACCAAGCCGCAACGGCATTCATTACTCCATATGGACCATTCTACTTCAACACGATGCCCTTCGACTCAAAAACGCCGGCAAGAATATATCAGCAAGATGATTCGTACATGTCGGCTATCCAGATCGGCAAGACAAGAGAAGATCGTGACGACGAGTCGTCAAAACCAAACACGTCGAGACTCTAGTAGACGATTTGAGGCTAACATTCGACAACCTCCGAGCATATGACATCAAGCTGAATCCGGAAAAATGCGTTTTCGGCGTACCAGCCGGAAAGCTCCTGGGCTTCATTGTATCTGGTAGAGGAATTGAAGCAAACCCAGCCAAGATCCGAGCTCTGTCACACCTAGATATTCCAAAAGACCTCAAACAAATACAAAAATTGACCGGATGCGTGGCGGCCCTAAGCCGCTTTATCTCCCGTTTGGGAGAAAAGGCATTGCCCCTCTATCGCCTCCTCAGGCGCACCGAACACTTCGAGTGGACGGACGCTGCCATTGCCGGACTCAAAGAAATCAAAGCCATATTGGCAACAAATCCGGTCCTAGCTGCGCCTAACCTAGGCGAACCAATGTTGTTATACATCGCGGCAACACATCAAGTTGTAAGCGCGGTACTCGTCGTCGAACGAGAAACAGAAGGGCACAAATTCCCTATTCAAAAACCAGTGTACTACGTATCCACTGTCTTAACTCCCTGCAAGTCCCGTTACCCACACTATCAAAAGATAGCCTATGCGGTGTTCATGGCATCCCGGAAGCTCCGACACTACTTTCAAGAGTGTTCAAAACAAGGCCTCGAGGTGCCCTCAACGACATTATAAACAACCGCGACGCGACGGGCAGGATTGCAAAATGGGCCATTGAGCTCTTACCATTCGATATAACTTATAAACCTCGGCAAGCTATAAAGTCGCAAGTCTTGGCTGACCTTGTTGCCGAATGGACTGAAGCCGAACTCCCTAAAGAGTACGGCGCATACTCCAATTGGATTATGCATTTCGACGGCTCCAAAATGTTGGCCGGCTTGGGGGCTGGCGTCGTATTGACGTCCCCAACCGGGTACACAGTCCAATACGCAATTCAGATAATGTACACGGACTCCAACAACGCAGCCAAATACGAGGCCCTCCTACATGGCCTCCGGATGGCAATCTCCATGGGCATTCAACGCCTAGAGGTGCGCAGGGATTCAAACCTTGCAATATCCCAAGTAAATGGGGACTTTGACGCCAAGGATCCGAAAATGGCAGCCTATCGTAACGCTGTCCTAAAAATGCCAGCTCGGTTCGAAGGACTCGAATTCCACCACGTAGCCCGAGATAATAACCAAGCAGCCGACGTATTGGCACGCATAGGCGCGAAACGCGACGCTGTCCCTCCAAACATCTTCCTGGAACGGCTCTTTAAGCCATCCGTACTATGAGAAGAAGAGTCCGGAAATAACAACATGGAGGCAGCCGTACCACCCAATACAGAACAATCTGACATAATCGGCAATTCAGCCGATGAAATAACACCCTCAGCCCACGAAATAATGGCAGTAATCGCCCCGTGGACAGAGCCATTCCTAGCCTACTTACTCAGGCAGGAACTTCCCGAAGACCAAAATGAGGCCCGCTGCATAGTCCGGCGATCTAAAGCCTACAAGGTCCACGAGGGAGAACTCTATAAGAAAAGCACAACCGGAGCCCTTCAACGGTGTATCTCCGAAGAGGAAGGGCGAAACCTTCTGGCTGAAATTCACGCCGGACTAGGCGGGCACCACGCCGCAGCTCGGGCCCTTGTAGGCAAAGCATTCTGTACATGATTTTATTGGCCGACGGCCCAGGCAGATGCACAGGACTTAGTCCAAAGGTGCGTCGGTTGTCAGCTCTTTGCTAATCAGAGCCATATGCCACCCACCGCCCTCAAAACTATACCCATTACCTGGCCGTTCGTGGTCTGGGGGCTTGACATGGTCGGACCCCTTAAAGGGGGAACCCACAAGCAAAGGTACCCATTGGTCATGGTGGACAAATTCACCAAATGGATAGAGGCCAAGCCAGTTAAAACGGCAGAGTCCGGACCAGTGATAGACTTCATATCCGGGGTAGTACACCATTATGGTGTCCCCCATAGCATCATTACCGATAACGGCACGAACTTCACGGCCGACGAGGTTAAATCATGGTGCAAAAATATGGGCATTAAGCTCGATTACGCTTCAGTCTATCATCCTCAAACCAACGGTCAAGTGGAACGAGCAAATGGTCTAATAATGAGCGGCATCAAACCCAGACTAGTGCGGTCCCTTACGAAATCTGACACGCACTGGGTAGAGGAGCTCGACTCCGTACTCTGGGGGCTGCGGACAAGCCCAACCGTACTACCGGATTCACACCATTTTTTATGGTATACGGCGCAGAGGTAGTTTTGCCCTGTGACATCATTCATGACTCACCTCGAGTGCGCATGTACGAAGAAAGAGAAGCCGAGCTGGATCGGCAGGACAGCTTGGATGCATTGGAGGAAGAACACAACGTCGCCAAGGCTCGTTCCGCATTCTATCGGCTGCAGGCTCGAAGATATCAAAGCAGAGAAGTACGGGCTAAGACTAACAATGTTGGCGAACTAGTTCTACGCCTGCTGGACAAGAAAAAGGACAAGCTCAGGCCCAAATGGGAAGGCCCCTTCATTATCAATCAAGTCCTGACCGGCGGAGCGTACCGTCTGCGAACTGCGTCGGACAACCGACTCAAGCCGAACCCATGGAACGCAGCCCGCCTCCGAAGATTCTACGCCTAGCGCTGGACTAAGAGTTCGTCTCCTTCCCCTGTCCAAATTTTTACACTTCAGCTGCCTTTTGTTTCTCTTTTTTCTCTCACCCCTTTTCATAAAAGCCCTTAAAGGCCTACTTGCGCATTGTTCGCACACAATTGATGTGCTATCCGCACTCATTATACCTGGGGGCTTCTTTACTAGAAGCTTACTTATAAGGGCTTCATGCCCAGCACATGTGTCAAACTTCCACGTGTACCTTTTATTCACCATTATATGCATCGATATGACTTAAGTTTTGGCCACGCTGGGTTGCCTGGCTCTGTGCTTACCCCTCGCTCCCGATTGTTCGGCTAGGAGGTAAAGGAGCACCTCTGCGATTATTATTGCCGGTCACCGGATGTGTACCTCAGACTGGGTGAAGCCGAAGCTAAGCGTTCTTAAGGGAATATTCGATTCGGTGACTTGAAAGATGATTTTTACCTATTTATTTATCTGCCCCAGATGTTTTCCTGCTCTTTTCGCAGTCCGACATGCACTTTAGGGCATGCCTCCTGAGAAAGGAACCCTTAAGGGAACTATTCTCCCTGGAAGATGTTTCTTACTAACCATGTAATATAACATAACTAGTTGGGCACTTGTCTGATAAAGCACTAATGACCCCTACGCCTGGTCTCCATGCATGCCCCGGTTGTTTCTTAACCAAGAAGGTATTCGGACACACTCCGGACTCTAGGGTCCCAAGGTTGAAGCGAAAAGGTCGACAAAGACAAACGATCTACAATCCGGCTAGAAGGCATTTTACATGTCATTTTAAATACATTGTCAAATCGACTGACTGTATTCCTCCTCAATCCCGTCTAGCAGGCTGTCTAATTTACAGTCCCGTTGGGAATATTTAGCGGCCAACTCTACTTGGCCGTACACTAAACTCACAGGGATCTCCTTCCCGTCGGGCCCCACAGGTCCGACCTCGGCCATGTGGTTGGGATCCGCCTTCTTGTACCGCGTCTTCACCATGGCCCAGGCCTCCCTGGCACCTTGGCGGCAGGCTGAAATCTTCCATAAACGGAAGCACTGCCGCGCTCCCTGAAGCTTCTCCGCAAGCTCTCCAAGGCCCTCGGGCAGGGAGAAGGATGGCCATAAAGCCTGGACGACGCCGCTCATCGCCTGCCGAAATCGTTCGAGCAGTTGCACCTGCTCAGGAAGTTGACCACCCGTTGATACGGGCATCTCCTCCGCAGGGCGACCTGTGAGCACACCTATAGACATATTTTTGTCAATTGACTTCCTCACCGAACTCTTCTTTTCAAAGGAGCTCGCTCAAGCACTTACTATAGATGCCGCGACGAAGCCGCTGATTCTCCTTTACGGAGCCAGACAGCTCGGCCCGAACACCTTTCAACTCTTCTCCAAGCTGGGCGTGGGCATCCTGGAGTTTGTTCCTTTCCTGCTGCACCTTCGTCAGCACCCTCTCGCCGGCCTTCAGCTGGCGCAATAGGTCTTGCTTGTCCGGATCCAGTCTGGCAACACCTGCAATGTCATTGTCAGACTTACGCACGCCGCACACCGATTATCTTTTTGAAATAATGTGTTACCAGGAGGGGTCTATGTGTTTCCTCCTGCGGCAGCTAGTGCAGCCTCGAGTTGGGCCTTGCACTCTTCTAGCTCCTGGGACAACTGGGTATTCTTCTCTGTATGAGCCTGCATATCAAATGATCCTCAAATCAGTTACTCTAACTACTTTAAGTCTCGGGGGCTACTGGCATATACAACTATTAACATCTCTTACCCGTATGTCCTTTACATACTGCTCCGCGGCTCTGGTCAAACCATCTTGAGCAGCACGGACGTGTGCGTCCCCCGCGTTAAAGGCATTCAACGCCTCAGGGGAGAAGCACGCGTCACGAAAAACTGTTCGGCGGCGCCTATGATTCATGGCGCTCTCCACCTCCGACCTGGTGGCGGACAGTCTGTCGGCATCCTCCGTTGGAGGAGTATCCGGCTCGCGCCTTGCGCTCGCCTCCCCCCTCCGAGTGTTGGAGCCTGGCTGGCAGAGGCTTGGTTGGCAACCTCTACGCCCGCAGTCCGGCGGGCACTCTTTCTCCTGCAAAAGTCATGAGCATTCAAACACTTCCTCGGAACTTTGTCCTAAATAACAACCGGGAGATATACCGTTGCGGCGACGTTTCGATCAGCGCCGCACTCCTCTTTCGCCTGCTGGGCCGGACTGACCCTTGTTGGCCAGCCGCCGCGGGTTCGGCTTCCTGCCTTGAAGGTACCTCCTGCGAGACACCATTGTATACGGTGGTCAGAAATACGCGAGGACGAAATAATGGTGTCGGGACTTCGGTCAGAATCACCTGGGGAGCCGGAGATAGGCCGGGGTAGTCAGCCATAATGGCGAATAGAGCATTGTCCATGCTAAGTTGATGGAACACCCCGTCGATTAGCTCCACCTTTATATCCGGATCCTCTTCGGAGACCGAATCAAGGGATCTTTCTGGATCCTCGAGTTGTGGAGCCGGGCTATGTATGCTCTCCACAGTCCGGCGCAGATCCTACGTCAAAACCATAAAGTAAGGTACTTAACTTTGAAAGCGTGGGTCGGATAAATGAACATCCTCTTACCTTGCTTCGAGGGTTGTTCATGGAGAACCCATTCAATGGGCTCATCTGGAGAAAGTCCTCCTTCTCCCCCTTGTACAGGCCGGACAGAATCTTCGGCCGATATTCGGCCGATCCCGGCCCTTGGCGGCCATGACGAGTGGCATCATTCTCTCCATTGAAATCCCACATGGGGTGGCCCCTGTATTGCAGTGGCTGCACCCCCCGCATAATGCATGTGGCCATGACTCCAATCATGGTCAGTCCTGAATGGGCCAGTAACCTTATCCGGCCCATCAAATAATGGACGCTCTTGTCTTCCTCCAGCTGGGGGCTCCGCGGACGCCAACTCAGGCGTTTCTTCAGAGGAGCATTGCTGAACTCCGGGAGGCCGATCCGAACAGGGTCCGGCAGTGGAGTGTCTTCTACGTAAAACCATTCTGAAGCCCAGTCTTCAGACGCCTTCTTAGGGGTTCCGGATGGATATCCGGTCCCAGCGATGCGCATATTTCGGCACTGCCCACTTGATATATGGACCCCTCGTGAGAGCGGGGTACGAGGCAGAATAACCTCTTCCATCGCGAAATGGGGCTCGATGCCGAGAATAGCTCGCAAAGAGCTACGAAGCCCACAATATGCAGAATTGAGGCGGGCGTGAGGTGATGGAGCTGGAGTCCGTAGAACTCCAGAAGCCCACGGAGGAACGGATGTCAGAAATCCAAGCCCCCTTATCGGGTGGGGACGAAGCATACCTGCTCCCTTTGTTGGGACTTGGGTGGCCTCCGCTTGCTTCCCACCTTTGTAGGTGGCCAGCCAGCTCGAACCGGAACCATAAAGGCCGTAGGAAGATATCCCTCCGCTTGGGCGTCACTAGCTCGTTGTGCGGGATGTAACATCTCCTCCATCTCTGGCGGGCAGAGGGCTGGGGCCGAGAGGAGGAGCCGTGTCGACGGTCCATGGTGGAATGGATTTTTGGTCAAAAGCGCTCCGATGAGTACTCGCGGAAGGAAGATGGTGTGATTCAGATCTGGATTCTTGCCTCTCTTATAGGCAGATTATTTGCGCAGCTAGGGGGTAAAACATAAAAGATACCCTGGCTTTTCGCATTCGTGCGACGCGTGGAAGAAGGCCGTTATTGGGTGTGGAAGCCAAGGAGCGCAACGTTTACAAAAGAGCCGGACACTATTTGGCAGGTACATGGAACTTAAAGGAGAACCCGCCTTGCAATGCCGAAGACTATATACGCGCTGGACTTATCGTCATTGAAGCCTGGTTCGGGGGCTACTGAGGGAGTCCTGAACTAGGGGGTGTCCGGACAGCCGGACTATCATCGTCAGCCGGACTCCAAGACTATGAAGATACAAGATTGAAGACTTCGTCCCGTGTCCGGATGGGACTTTCCTTGGCGTGGAAGGCAAGCTTGGCGATACGGATATGTAGATCTCCTACCATTGTAACCGACTCTGTAACCCTAGCCCTCTCCGGTGTCTATATAAACCGGAGGGTTTTAGTCCGTAGGACACAACCATTACAACAATCATACCATAGGCTAGCTTCTAGGGTTTAGCCTCCTTGATCTCGTGGTAGATCCACTCTTGTACTACCCATATCATCAATATCAATCAAGCAGGAGTAGGGTTTTACCTCCATCGAGAGGTCCCGAACCTGGGTAAAAACATCGTGTCCCTTGTCTCCTGTTACCATCCGCCTAGACGCACAGTTCGGGACCCCCTACCCGAGATCCGCCGGTTTTGACACCGACACCTTGGTTATTGGCATTTGTTTTTCTTGTGATGATATTGGTATGCTTCCTTTGCATCAATTTTCTCATATGCCATGCCATGACCACCTAGCTTCGGATATGCACTGTTTTGGATGTTGTCAATATTCTCAATGTGATGTTTTCCCGAATGCTCATGAGGACACCCCCATAGTTTCCTCTTACATTTTAGGAGATTTTGATTCATCCAATCCATTGCATGATCCCACTACTTGTGTGCACCATATGCTCCCCATGAATAAACATGCTAGTGATGTGCCATATACTTGCATTCTTAATTTGCATCTCCATTGTGTCATACATAACAACTATTATTTCATGATGGATGACATGTTCTTATACCATGCATCAAATTTCTTTGAGCGATGCTTATCTTGTACTAACTCACTCGTGCACATACACATCACGATGGATGATGTGTACATTTACCACGAACACAATTTCTTTGGTTTGTGTCTCTTTTGTGTAGGTACCCATGAATACTTGTCAACCTCGCAATCCCATGAGTTGACAAAACGAGCTCTTGAGAGCAACGATGACTTGGGCTTCCATGGAGTGTCTTTCCCACCGCTCTCTTCGCGCAAGGACTTCGCGCATTTCTTCTACATGGCTCTCACTTGGTTATGGGTTATTTACCACTTCTCACTTTATGCCCATATTGCCATGTCCACTTTGCATGATATGCTCATTCCTATGCCTTTGCCATGCATTTGTGACCCATGCTTTGCATTACACATGATGATTGATTCTGCTACATGCATATGTATTTGCAAGCTTGGTGGAGATATTGCTTGTTATTGCCATGTTTATATGTGCTCCATTCCTATGATGATATCTTGCTTTGCAATCGTGCTTGTGATATGCCATGTGCATTGCCTATGCCTACTCTTTGCTCGCATGACATGATTGCCATGATTTCCTCTAGTGTGTTGCATCTTCGCTCCACTAGTTTGCATGACTTGATTTCTATGCTTTCTCATGTTGCATCTAATTCTTGGATTACTTGCTCATATCACATGTTTGGTTGCAACAATGTCATTCCTTCACATATGACATGTCCCATTGATTGCTACATGCTTGCCTTGATTGCCTCACACATGATGAATAATTGCTCTTTCTATTATGTTGAGTGCCACACTATTTTCACTATACCATGTGCACATTATGATCGGATTGTCTTGCACTTACCCCATGTGTTTGGACATCGTCTCCTATTTGGTGTTGTGAATGACTCTTATGCCTACCATAGACCATTCACTGAGAGTCTTATGCATGCTTGCTATGACATTGAGGTAGATGCTTGTTCATTTGTCCCACATATTAGCACCTTTACCTCACCCTTGCATGATTGTTTCCATGATGCTTCTCCATGTGCTCAATTTATGTGCTTACATGCCATGCCACACCCCATTGTCACACCATATGCTATGCTTGATGACGACAATTGTTTGGTGAATCACCTCTCGAATGCTTGGTTTTTCTCTAACCCTAACCACATTTGTTTTTCCAAGTGTTTGTTGTACTTGCTAATTTTGAAGGAATTACAAGACGGTGCGACATCGGAGAGTGACCATTTCGAGCTTGACGATGATGAGTGCTTGGTGGTTGTCCACTCCTACACGGCGACGCCATCTCTTTCCCATGGTGATGAAGATCACGATCCGTGGACGGATCTCTCCCAAGGGGGGGGAGATGATGCGGAGCATCCCTCGCTCATCACCATGGACGCTCCATCACCACCGCAAGCACGGAGAGAACCTATTAAAAGAGCTAGTGCACGCGCCATCGAGAACGAGGTGAACTCCTTCCTCTTCGAGCTCCACTCAAATTCATTCGAGAGTCAGACTCTACCTCAAATGGAAACGTTATGCATTCTTAGGTACTTTGGAGATCGTCACGAGGAAGCACGGAGGAAGCACCAAGTTCACCGGAGACCCAAGAGGAAGGAGAGGGAGAAGGACGCGAAGACATGGAGGCTCGGGACACCCCGGGTGCCCGGACCCCATGCCTCCGGGTGCCCGGCCTCCGGCTGGGAGATGGCCCTGGTCGCCCCGGGTGCCCGGCCAGGAGACCCCCGGGTGCCCGGCCTCCCAACCTGGGAGCTGCACCACCGCCCCAGGTGCCCGGCCCTTCCCCACCTGGCGCTGGAGGTGCCCCAGTGCCTGGCCGCCACTCCTGGTGCCCGCCCAAGAGCTGGCGCTGCCCTCCATCCTCGGTGCCCGGCCGCCACCCCTGTGTGCCCGCCTTCTCTGGCTTGGCCCAGCCGGCACCGGGTGCCCGGGCCCTCAGCCCCCGGGTGCCCGGCCCCAACAGTAGCAAGGCCGAGGTCTCTCTGACCAGACTGGGTGCCCGGTCCTCCGCGCCCTGGGTGCCCGGACCTCTCTGTATGCCTGCATGCATTTTATGAGTTTTAACCCTTGTACCCCTCTCTTTCCCCTAATTCTTCCCTAGACTATAAGTACCCCCCCCCCACCTAGCTCATTTGGACGATAGCAAAGTATTGGATAGACAAAGAGAGAGCTTTGCCCGTCTTCCTCCTTTTGGAGATCTAGACCTCCTCTTGGAGAAGCTCCTCTTGGAGATCAAGGCCTCCTCTTAGAGATCAAGCCCTCCTCTTGGAGAAGATCCCTAGGGATTCAAGCCCTCATCTCCTTCATAGGATTTGGGATGAACTCTACCATGTATCTTGTTTCCCTTTGATTGTTCATGTACCTTGTGGATCTTGTGTGTTTGTTGGTCTAGTGGATGTGTGATTGGACTTGTTCTTGAGTGTTCCTCTTGTTTTCTCTCTTGTGTTCATCTTGTTCTTGGGGATTCCCCCTCCAGTTCATGAAAGATCTTCACTTAGGGTTCCACCCTACAACATTAAGGGGTGACCACAGTGGCAAAACAGTCATTTTGGTGTGACTGGATAGCTAACAGTGCTATCATACCTAACTCTGGCAGTTAGGACAAAGTGCATTAAATGCACTGCTATGTGTCATGCTGAGGTTGAAGCCCAGCAAGCCTGCTGCGCTAATTATCCATCTTATCCTTATTAGCGTGACACGCCATCTGGACGGGTGCCAATAAACTTAATCTTCTCTCCAGCAGGCTGCCATGTACCTGACAGGATCCACCTGGCTACCTGAGAGCTCGACACCTCATTGATAAGTGACTGGCGTATGATAAGGTGGAGCGGTGGCATTCTGCTGAAGGTTTTGCCAGTGTGAAGCTTGCCGGGGGTTGCCTGGAGTCTTTGCTTCAACCTTGGCGGACCTCGGAGGCCTTGCCGGGGAGGGGCTTGGCCTTGGTTCCATTCCTAGTCTCGACCCCGCAGGCCTCGCCTGCCTGGCAGGGGAGACATTCCTGGAGGATCCTTTGGTCGCCTTTGTCTTCTTGATTCCCTCCTTGACCTCATGAAGAGCGGTATCACTGGCTCGCCTTGTATCAAACATTTCTCCTTGTAGTATGACCCGTCGTGCGCCTGTGCGCAAGTCCGGGTAGCAAACGCGATCGATCGCTGCACTGACAATTTCATCACCAGAAATTACAGATCAGCAAGGCAACACATGAAATCATGCCCGATAGCGGCATGGAAATCCTTTGTGATATCCTTGCGGCATGCCTAGGCCCTGCACAGACAAGAGAGGGGCATGCCCCGTCCACCGGGTTATCGAAAGTACCTCGGTGGCATGCCTGATGCAACAGTTCTAATCCTCGGGAAATCTTATGATGCTGGAATTCCTCGAGATCTGGGACGGTGTCATCACATGGCCCCTGTAAGGTGTGGTAAAAGTTTGGTCGCGTTTCGAATAAGCATCCCCTGAGGCTGCTTGTAAACTTCACCATCCTCAAGCTAGTCTCTGGGTATCGAGAGAGACTGTGTCCGGCTTGTGTAGGAAGTGTGGTTCATGTTGCTCTATTGGCCTCGAATCTTCTCGTGCTCTCAAAGGAGGCAATCACATAGCACGTACCATGCCCCCGCATTTTTCGGACACACGTGCAATATTCGAGAAAGTTATTGCTCTGCTAGGGCTTCATCGCCTGAAATTGCAGATCAGCAAGGCGGCACATGAAATCATGCTCGGTAGTAGCATGGGAAATCCTTTGTGATGTCCTTGTGGCATGTCTTGGCCCTGGTATCGAGAGGGAAAGTGTCCGGTTTGTGCAGGAAGTGCGGGTCGTCTTGCAAACATGGCCTCGAAACTTCTCGTGCTCTCAAAGAAGGCAATCGCATGGCATGTGCCCCCCTCCCCCCGCGCACACATTTTTCTGACACGCGTGCAATATTTGATAAATTTATTACTCTGCTAGGGTTTCATGTCCGGAAATTGCAGATCAACAAGGCGGCACATGAAATCATGCCAGGTAGCGGCATGGGAAATCCTTTGTGATGTCCTTGCGCCATGCCTTGGCCCTGCACAGACAAGAGAGGTGCATGCCCTGCCATTGGGTTATCGAAAGTACCTCAGTCGCATGCCTGATGCAACCGTTGAAATCCTCAGTAAATTGTACGATGTCGCAATTCCTCGAGAGCTGGCACGGTGTCATCACATGGGCCCTATAGGGTGTGGTAAAAGTTCGGGCGCATTTCGAATAAGCATCCTCTGAGGCTGCTTGTAAACTGCACTGTCCCCGAGCTAGTCTCTGGGTATCGAGAGGGAACGTGTTTGGTTTGTGCAGGAAATGCGGGTCCTGTTGGAAAGATTGCCTCAAAACTTCTCATGCTCTCAAAGGAGGCAATCGCATGGCAGGTGCCATGCCCCCACTATTTTTGGACACGCGTGCAATATTCAAGAAATTAATTGCTCTGCTAGGGTTTCATTGCACGAAATTGCATATCAGCAAGGCGGCACATGAAATCATGCCCGGTAGTGGGATGGGAAATCCTTTGTGATGTCCTTACAGCAGCATGCCTAGGCCCTGCACATGCGAGGGAGGCGCATGCCCTACCATCGGGTTACCGAAAGTACCTCAGTGGCATTCCTGATGCAACCGTTGAAATTATAGAATAATCGTACGATGCCTGTATGTTCTCCTCGGGATGTTGATCACTCCCCCACGTATCATGTGATGCCAACATAGACGCCTGATATTTGTAGGCTCCTGCACGATGTGACGTTAAGTCATGAAGAATGAGGTCGCCTCAATTAATATTGAAAACAATAAATATGAAGACACATACCTGCTGGCTGTGACGGGTGCTCTGGCTCAAACACGAAGCTCGACGAGGGACCGTGCTGCTGTGGCTGTGGATAAAACATGAAGCTTGACGTGGGACCATAGTGTTGTGGGTGTTGCCATGTTGAACTGCCAGGTTGGTCAGGAGGGGGTGGCCTGGTCGTCGGCTGATGTGCTAGACATGGACGTGGTTGATGTCGATGCGTGGAGGGACGCGGCTGCTGCTGCTGGTGCTGAACAACGTCGCTTCTCCAGGTGCACGTGATAGCCTCGTAGACAGCCCGTGTCTTGTTCTGCATTCATTCCAAGAAGGGTTGTAGCACAGGACGGTGCTGAAGAAGAGGTCCAGACGACAGTGATTGTCCAAAGGTGGTCACGTCATCGTAGAGTCCGTGTGTCAATGTAGCCTGCAAATTTTCATGACGATTATTATGTATGCACGTCAAAGTATGTGACAACATTACTTAAAGAAAATATATCTTACCGCGTGCTGCCTAGAGCCTGAAGTATCATAGCTCGGGTACATATCCAACGGAGTAGGGTCAGGTATCTCCTCTGGGTGAGAGTTCTCAATGATGCGTAACCATGTTCCGGTCATGTAGCGCCACAAATAGAGATTGAATTAATTGAGATCAAAATCATGATTCTCGTGCCATAGATGTGTGTTTGTTGTCTCCCATTCTGTAACATACGCCTCTAGTCTAACTAGACAGTCAGCAGTTGTCCTGGCCATGCCCTTCCTTCTCATCCTAAAATTGTGGTGTGTGTTCAACAATTACCTAGTGCTTCAAATGGAGTACTATGAAAGATAATGCAACATTGAAAAACTGGTTAATACCTGTGGATGTGTGCTGGCACCGGGTTCTCTGTAGGGGGAGGTAGCTCCAACTGCAGAAGACCGTACCTTGCTCCATGTGTGTCATGTAGCAAAAATCACCTTTCTAGAGTCTCATGCTCTATCCACTGCTGGAAGGTTTTAATCAACCTCCCGAGCCTTCTCCTAGTACCGGGTGGGTCAAAGCCTGGCAGGTCACATAGCCCAGAAGGCTCCTCCATGGCTGTTGTTCCTGTTGCCAACTGTGCAGGTACTGTTTTAACATGTGCCCTCACCGCTGCATCTCTTGCAGCTTTCTTGTCCCTAACGTGTCTCTGCGTGCAGACTTTAAGTCTATCACGTATCAAATTGTACTTCCATAACTGGTTCTACTTGCAGAGTTTTTTGAACAGATTCATCGGGTTCTTATTTCTAAACTACGAGAGGAAATTAGCCCCTAGATGGCGCATGCACCAATGGCTCTGCAAGTCCTGGCATGGAGCTTGTTCCTCAGGGCCTGGATTTGTTATTGTCCTTATCACACTAAGTATACCTGCATGCATGTCATGAAGGATGCACACATTGGGCTTCTCCTTCACAACTGATATTTTCAACTGCCTGAAGAACCATGTCCAACTTTCAATGTTCTCACTCTCCACAAAAGCAAATGCAAGTGGGACAACTTGATTTTGGCTGTCTTGACCTATGGCTGTTAGGATCTGACCCTTGTACTTGCTAGTGAGAAAAGTACCATCAACACATATCATCGGTCAGCAATGCCTGAAAGTTTCGATGCATACACCAAAAGATAAGAAGAGACGATGCAGCACCCTCATAGTTGGGAACTCTGGCATGAAGATGTCTTGGATATCGATATAGGTGCCTAGAATCCGCTGCTGCAGTGTGTGGAGGAGCTGGATAACAGAGGCATATTGAGGGAGTCCTGGACTAGGGGGTGTCCGGATAGCCGAACTATCATCATCGGCCGGACTCCAAGACTATGAAGATACAAGATTGAAGACTTCGTCCCGTGTTCGGATGGGACTTTCCTTGGCGTGGAAGGCAAGCTTGGCGATACGGATATGTAGATCTCCTACCATTGCAACCGACTCTGTGTAACCCTAGCCCTCTCCGGTGTCTATATAAACCGGAGGGTTTTAGTCCGTAGGACAACAACAATCACAACAATCATACCATAGGCCAGCTTCTAGGGTTTAGCCTCCTTGATCTCGTGGTAGATCCACTCTTGTACTACCCATATCATCAATATCAATCAAGCAGGAGTAGGGTTTTAGCTCCATCGAGAGGGCCCGAACCTGGGTAAAAACATCGTGTCCCTTGTCTCCTGTTACCATCTGCCTAGACGCACAGTTCGGGACCCCCTACCCGAGATCCGCCAGTTTTGACACCGACATTGGTGCTTTCATTGAGAGTTCCTCTGTGTCGTCACCGATAGGCTTGAAGGCTCCTTCGTTCATCAACAACGATGCAATCCGAGGTGAGACTTTTCTCCCTGGACAAATCTTCGTATTCGGCGGATTTGCACTGCGGGCCAATTCGCTTGGCCATCTGGAGCAGATCGAAAGCTACGCCCGCCATCAGTCAGATTTGAAGTCTCGAACTTCACGGCCGACATCCGCGAGACTTGATCTTCGATGGATTCAAGCCACGGCCGAAAGCGCCGCCTGATCGTCACGATGGGCATGATTTAGCTCTGCTGCCGGACAGTACCCTGGAGGCCGCACACGAGTCCGCTCCGACCTTTAACCCAGAGCCGACTGCGCCAATCGAGGATGGGTGGCTAGACACCGCCTCGGGGGCTGCAACCTCTATGGCGATGGAGCCGAATACTGACCTTGTCCCTTATGAAGCTCGTGACTCCGAGGTACCGGACTCCTCGCCGGACTCTGAACCTCCCGCGCCCCCTCCAATCGAATTCGATTGGGCGCCAATCATGGAGTTCACCGCTGCGGACAGCTTTCAACACTCACCTTTCGGCGACATTCTGAATTCGCTAAAATATCTCTCGTTATCTAGAGAGCCCTGGCCGGATTGCGGTCAAGACGGTCGGGATGCGGACGACGAAGAAATTCAAAGCCCACCCACCACCCACTTTGTAGCCACTGTCGACGATCTAACTGACATGCTAGACTTCGACTCCGAAGACATCAATGGTATGGACGACGGTGCCGGAGACAACCAAGAACCAGCGCCCACTAGGCACTGGAAAGCCACCTCATCATACGACATATACATGGTGGACACCCCAAAGGATGGGAATGGCGATGGAACAGCGGAGGAAGATCCCTCCAAGAAACAGCCTAAGCGCCGGCGTTAGCGGCGCCGTTCTAAATCCCGCCATAGCAAGAATGGAGATTCCGGCACTGGAGATAATAACACCCCAGACAGTGCCAAAGACAACCCCCTTCAGCAAGATTCAGCACAGGAGGACGGAGAAGCCAGCCCTCATGAGAGAGCGGCAGATGAAGGGGTAGAGGACGATAATTACATGCCTCCCTCCGGAGACGAGGCAAGCCTCGACGACGACGAATTCGTCGTGCCTGAGGATCCCGTCAAACAAGAGCGTTTTAAACGCAGGCTTATGGCCACACGGCAAATAGCCTCAAGAAAAAGCAGCAACAGCTTAGAGCTGATCAAGATCTGCTAGCCGACAGATGGACTGAAGTCCTTGCGGCCGAAGAGCATGAACTCGAACGCCCCTCCAAAAGCTACCCTAAACGCAAGCTACTACCCCGATTAGAGGAGGAAGCATATAAACCCACTTCACCAGCGCACAATACAGCCGACCGGCCACCCCGTGGCCGTGACAGAGAGGCCTCCAGGCCCTCCACTAAATCCGTACCCCGGCATCGCTCGAAAAGCACAAAGCCGTAGGGGAATGTGCCGGACTTGCGAGATATATTGGAGGATAAGGCAAGCCAATTAAGATCGATCTACGGATCGCGTGGGCGCCCCACGATGCGCGACGACTACCGTCGCGCCGGATACAGCAAATCCGGCAGGGCCGAACACAGTAGACAAAGCTCGCTTGAGATACGTCGTGATATAGCCCAATATAGAGGCGCCGCACACTCACTATGCTTCACAGATGAAGTAATGGATCATCAAATCCCCGAAGGGTTCAAACCCGTGAACATTGAATCCTACGATGGCACAACAGACCCCACAGTTTGGATCGAAGACTATCTCCTTCATATCCACATGGCCCGCGGTGATGATCTTCACGCCATCAAATACCTCCCACTCAAGCTTAAAGGCCCAGCTCGGCATTGGCTTAACAGGTTGCCAGTAGAATCAATTGGGTGTTGGGAGGACCTGGAAGCCGCATTCCTTGATAACTTCCAGGGCACATATGTGCGACCACCAGACGCCGATGACCTAAGCCACATAATTCAGCAGCCAGACGAATTGGTCAGACAATTCTGGACATGGTTCTTAACAAAGAAAAATCAAATCATCGACTGTCTGGATGCAGAGGCTCTAGCAGCCTTCAAACATAACATCCGCGACAAGTGGCTTGCCCGGCACCTCGGACAGGAAAAGCCAAAATCCATGGCATCCCTCACATCACTCATGACCCGCTTCTGCGCGGGAGAGGACAGCTGGCTAGCTTGCAGTAACAACCTCAGCAAAAATCCTGTCAGTCCGGATGCCAAGGACCGCAATGGCAGGTCGCGTCGCAACAAGAACAAACGCCGCGTTAACGGCGACAATACTGAGGATACGGCAGTCAATGCCGGATTCGTGAGGCTCCAAACCCGTCGAGGAAGAAGCCATTCAAAAGAACTACTCCGGTCCGTCCAATTTGGACCGAATACTCGACCGCTCGTGCGGATACACGCACCCCAAAAGCCGCCTAATCACACCAACAGGATTGTTGGGTATTCAAGCAAGCAAGCAAGTTAATTGCCGAAAACAATGACAAGGGGCTGCATAGCGATGATGAGGAAGAGACCCGGCCGCCGAACAATAGA
Source organism: Aegilops speltoides (assembly GCA_021437245.1). Lineage (NCBI taxonomy): Eukaryota > Viridiplantae > Streptophyta > Magnoliopsida > Poales > Poaceae > Aegilops > Aegilops speltoides. The sequence continues at coordinate 379,192,029 of CM038141.1, forward strand.
GGATAGAAGGGTTTCCCCCCACAAGTGCGGACGGTGAACACGATATACGCAACCCACATACCCAAGAAGGAGCGGAAGCGTGCACTCAGGGACATATATGCGATGGAGCCAGTCGCCCCGAAGTTCAACCCATGGTCCTCCTGCCCGATCACTTTTGATCGAAGGGACCACCCCAGCAGCATCCGCCACGGAGGATTCGCCGCATTGGTTTTAGACCCAATCGTCGATGGATTTCACCTCACCAGAGTCCTGATGGACGGCGGCAGCAGCCTGAACCTGCTTTATCAGGATACAGTGCGCAAGATGGGCATAGACCCCTCAAGGATTAAACCCACAAATACGACCTTCAAAGGCATCATACCAGGTGTAGAGGCCAATTGTACGGGCTCAGTTACACTAGAAGTGGTCTTCGGATCCCCGGATAACTTCCAAAGCGAGGAGTTAATCTTCGACATAGTACCGTTCCGCAGCGGCTATCATGCTCTGCTCAGACGGACCGCGTTTGCAAAGTTCAATGCGGTGTCGCACTACGCATACCTCAAGCTCAAGATGCCAGGCCCTCGAGGAGTCATCACGGTCAACGGAAACACTGAACGCACCCTCCGAACGGAGGAACATACAGCGGCTCTCGCGGCAGAAGTCCAAAGCAGCCTCTTAAGGCAATTTTCGAGTCCGGCCGTTAAACGACCGGACACGGCTATACGTGCAAGGAGTAACCTACAACAAGACCACCTAGCACATTTCGAGCATGCGTAGCAATGCGGCCCCAACCCCAGCCCTTGCAAAATTGCAAAACTGGTCCTTCACGCACATCATTACGCTCTGGAGATACCATGGGCATAGGGGGAGGGGCACGACCACAACAGGCCCAGAATGTGTCTTAACCACACCAGGGGCTCCCAAGTGTGTCATCTTTTTTTCCTTTTTCTTTTTTCTTACCCACAAGACTCCGTTCACCAGAGGCCCTGTCCGGTAGTAGACCTGCCGAACTCACGATGCAACAGCCAGGGAAGGAGAAAGGCTTTGACGAGTATCCAGGTGGTCTCCATTACGAGCATTAAATCTGTTTTATACACCATTCCACAGCCTACCCCTGGAGGGGGACATGCTTAATAGTCCCATCCCTTGCTTATCGCACTATTTGTATCGTTCTGCATTCATGGCAGTATTTCTTGAATAAACAATGCATCGCTCTTTTCCTTATAATTGCATTTCTTTCATATACATATGTTCATTTATGACATGTTGCACCCGTACACTTTGGTACGGCTAAATACACCAGGGGCTTAAGTTCCCCACTTTATGGTGTGATAAGTCCGAACACTTTCACAAGTGCGGCACCCCGAACTTATAGCATTATATGCATTGGCTCTGAATCATGTCTTGGGTCAATAGTTGGGTTTGCCCGGCTCCCATGTTTTGGTACTTTACGTTCCGTTGTATCGGCTAAGGTAGCACTGGGAGAACCACTGCGATTGCGCCCCAGTTGAGCTGGGCGAGCGCCTCAGTGGAGAAAGCTAAAACTGACCGTCATGATGAGGCGAGAGCTGGTCGCTATTCGAGAGGTTCTTTCGAGTCCCTAAAGACTTATGCCGCTTAGGGCGAAGAACCGGCTTTGTCCGGCCCAGGCGTGGATAGCGCCCCAAATTCGGCCTTCCGAACATTAGGGGCTTCGCCGAAATTTAAAATTATAGAATTCTATGGCTAAGTGAGAGTGTTCAAGCATTATAAGTCCGGTTGCCTCGTTCGTTGTGTTGAGCGCCTCCCTAGATGGACCCAAAAATGAGAACAAGAGTGCTCAAATTTATCCCGAACACCCCAGCACTCGTGTCATGGGGGCTGAAGCCGACGACTTGCCATCTCTCAGATTTGATAAACGGCCACACAGAAGGTAATATTTTAAATTAACAAGCGTTGCTTAGCGCATATGAACAAAGTTTTCAGCGCACAGGATAAGAAAATGCGAGCCTACTCAAATATTACATCTTTGGAGCACTCACCCGCAATAATGCGGGCACCCTTCAGGACACTCTTATAATACATCTCGGGTGTGCGATACTCCTTCCCCGACGGTGGCGCGTCCGTCACAAGCTTCTCAGCATCCATCTTGCCCCAGTGCACCTTAGCACGGGCAAGGGCCCGGCGGGCACCTTCAATACAGGCAGAGTGCTTGATGACTTCAACCCACGGACAGGCATCCACCAGCCGCCGCACCAGGCCAAAGTAGCTCTCAGGCATGGCCTCCTTAGGCCACAGCCGAACTATAAGGCCCTTCATGGCCTATTCGGCCACCTTGTGGAGCTCGACCAGCTGCTTCAACTAGTCGCTAAGGGGCACCAGATGTCCGGCCTCAGCATAATGAGACCAGAAGACCTTCTCTATTGAGCTCCCCTCCTCGGCTCTGTAGAAAGTGGCAGCATCGGACACGCTGCAGGGCAGATCTGCGAACGCTCCTTGAGAGCTCCGAATTCGGGAAAGTAACAGGTAATTCACTTTAACATGCTTGCTTTGCATGAAGAATGCCTTACCCGCCGCTATTTTCTTCAAATCCTTGATTTTCTGGAGGGCCTTGTGGGCATCGGCCTTTGCGGATTTGGCACTCTCAAGAGCCGACGCAAGCTCGGACTCTCGGGTCTTCGAGTCACGCTCCAAACCCTCATGCTTTTCCACGAGAGCCTGGAGCTCTTGCTGTACCTCCGCCACCCACGCCTCATGCTTCTCTCGCTCGGCTCGTTCCGCGGCCGCATTGCGTTCGGCCGCGGACACCGCCTCCTTCAGGGTTGCCACCTCGTTCGCGGCCCCCGGAGTACCAACGTTATCCTTGTTATTTCTCTTGCAACCAAATCATTTTCTGTAAGGTACAACTTTAATAAGGTGTTACTCACCTTCCTTGTCCTCGAGCTGCTTCTTGGCATGGCCGAGCTCGTTCTCGGACCGCTCGAGGCTCTGCCTCAAAGCATCGACCTCCAGCGATCGGTCGGCAGAGGTCAAGCAGCGCAGCCTGCAATCCCATATGGACATATCTTTTAAGACTCCTGCAGATATCTATTTAGATCCTCATCCGGCTTTTCTTTCCAACACCGAACCGAGCATCGAGGGCTACTGTCTATGTGGTACTATTTTACATATATTAAACTTCTTACCTCAAAGCCTCATTAGAAGGTTGTTGCAGCAGCTTCGGTCAGCCCGCTCTTGGCGAGCTGAACCTTCGAATCGCCAGACTCATGACAAGGCGGTGCTCTTCTTCGATAGAAGCGCCGTTGAGCACCTCCAGCAAGTTATCCGCACCTCTGGTTGGACGGAGGTCGCGGCGTCACGGTCTTGCCCTTCTTCTGACGGGGCGGCAGCCACGACTCGGAACCACCGCAGTTCCGTCGCGAGTCCGTACAAAGTCCGGGAGGTTTCCCTGCGGCACCTCCGGGGCCTCCTCCTCCAGGTGGGTCCCTTCCCGGGATCCCACCTAAGCGTCGTCAACATCACGGGGGGTGGAGGCAGTCGGAAGAGAATCCATATCCGACGTACCCAAGGAGCCGCTCGACAAAGTGGGAAGATCGTCCTTGGGCGGACTGCAGGGTTGTATGCGGCATTATAAAGACACCATGCGACAAAAAGAAAAATTATAAAACATCTAGGAGTCCGGATAATTACGATCTCGCCGGGGGCTTGGCCCTTGAGGGCCACTCCTCGTCGCTGTCGCCGACGTTGGCGGAACAGTCCGGGGGAAGGGTCCTTCCCTTTTTGGACCCTTCGGCCTCCCTCATTGGGGGGGCCTTCCTCTTCTTGTCTCTCCCCGCTGGGGGAGAGTCCTCTTTCTTCTCCTCCTCGTCTTCGTGGGAGGAGTCCGCCTCGGAGTCATCGTACGACGAGTCCGATACCACCTGATGCCGAGAACTCCTTCGGGTTCCCGTGGCCTTCTTCTTGGCCTTCCTCTCCGGCACTACGTAAAGTATCGGGACTAGCAGCCCTGTCAAACAGGCATCCGATGGGTCTTCTGGAAGGGGAGCCGGATAGTTAACCTGTCCGGACGTCACCTGCCAAGCCTGTTAAAGGTATTGGGAGCTTAGATCCCGCATAAAATCAAAACATGAAAAGCAAGTGTCCCATAAAGGATAATCTGGCTTACCTCATCAGCCGGACGCTGCGAGCTGAATCCGCGATCTTCGGTAGCGGATGCGGGGGCCTCGCCACCCTTAATCAGCACCCTCCAGGCATCTTCGTACGTAGTGTCGAAGAGCCCGCTCAAGGTTCGGTGCTGTGCCGGATTGAACTCCCACAAATTGAAGTCCCGTTGCTGGCAGGGGAGAATCCGGCGGATAAGCATGACCTGGATTACGTTGACAAGCTTAAGCTTCTTGTTCACCAGGGTTTGGAGACAGGATTGAAGTCCGGTCAGCTCATCCGAACTACCCCATAGCAGGCCCTTCTCTTTCCAGGAGGTGAGCCGCATGGGGATGCCAGATCTGAATTCGGGGGCCGCAGCCCATTTAGGGTGACGCGGCTCGGTGATGTAGAACCACCCCGATTGCCACCCTTTGATGGTTTCCACGAAGGCGCCCTCGAGCCAAACGACGTTGGGCATCTTTCCCACCATGGCGCCTCCGCACTCCGCTTGGCTGCCCTTCACAATCTTCGGCTTGACGTTGAAGGTGTTGAGCCACAAGCCGAAGTGGGGCTGGATGCAGAGGAAGGCCTCGCACACGACGATAAACGCCGAGATGTTGAGGATGAAATTCGGGGCCAGATCGTGGAAATCCAGGACGTAGTAGAACATGAGCCCCCGGACAAAAGGATGGAGCGGGAAGCCCAGTCCGCGGAGAAAATGGGGAAGGAATACCACCCTCTCATGGGGCCCGGGGGTGGGGCTGAGCTGCCCCTCGTCGGGGAGCCGGTGCGCGATGTCGCTGGATAGATATCCGGCGTCGCGCAGCTTCTTGATGTGCCCCTCCGTAACGGAGGAGGCCATCTACTTTGCCTCCCACTCCGGACATGGCTGGAGAAGGTCGAGGTGAGATGTGCGGACTTGGGCGGTGGAGCTCGAGTGCGCGGAGATGGATAAGCAAAGGAGGAAGAAGGCGTAGGCAAAAAAGGTGGATTGAGGGAGTCCTGGACTAGGGGGTGTCCAGACAGCCGGACTATCATCGTCAGCCGGACTCCAAGACTATGAAGATACAAGATTGAAGACTTCGTCCCGTGTCCGGATGGGACTTTCCTTGGCGTGGAAGGCAAGCTTGCAATACGGATATGTAGATCTCCTACCATTGTAACCGACTCTGTAACCCTAGCCCTCTCCGGTGTCTATATAAACCGGAGGGTTTTAGTCCGTAGGACACACAACCATTACAACAATCATACCATAGGCTAGCTTTTAGGTTTAGCCTCCTTGATCTCGTGGTAGATCCACTCTTGTACTACCCATATCATCAATATCAATCAAGCAGAGTAGGGTTTTACCTCCATCGAGAGGGCCCAACTCGGGTAAAACATCGTGTCCCTTGTCTCCTGTTACCATCCGCCTAGACGCACAGTTCGGGACCCCCTACCCGAGATCCGCCGGTTTTTACACCGACATTTGTGCTTTCATTGAGAGTTCCTCGGTGCTGTCACCGATAGGAAAGATGCCTCTTCCCGTCTTCAAAGACGGTATCTTCGCCAAAGGAGCCTTGGCCGCCGGCCAAACTATCCGGCTGGGTGGTTTTCTCATGACCGACTGTTCGGCCACCGCTTCGACGATAACCTCTCGGGTCATCAAAAAAAATCTTTACGTCAACTCGGAATTCGCCGAGCAGCTGGATCCAACAGAGCTCTCGTCTGTAAACGAACTCTTGGATCGCATCGCCGCCCTGGGAGTCGCTACAGACTACAATCAGATTGGGCTTAAATCCGATCTGAGAGAGATTAACTCTCCCCAGGTTACCCACCATGTTGCGATGGTAGAGGAACAACGCGGCGACTCTTCTCCTATATTGAAAACCAGTCATGTCCGGGCTTCCGAACCCTCCATGCCGGACTCCCACGGGGGGACAAACTTCGATCAAGCACTGAACCGAAAGTCAGGCATCGGACCGGACTCGTTGGACAACGTCCAACGATCCAAGCTTCCAAATTCGGAAACTTCTCGGCCCTTGAGCCTCGAGATGGGTAGGATTCCGGACTTAATTCCACCCACCCACCCAGACATATGCGATCTATCTCAAATCCGGCAAGAGCCCGCTGAAACAGTACATCATTACTGGGCCAGATTCCTCCTGGTTATGGACAGGATAAAGGACTGCCGAGAGGAAAGCGCAATTTCAATTTTCTGCAATCACTTCACGGACGAGGGAATCTTGAACGCCGTCAGTCGCCACGAAATTACATGCTTCGCCGACCTGGCGTCCATAGTACGAAAGTACTACGCGATGGAGAGTTTCCGGAAAACCGAAACTAAGTTTTGGGACAATCCGGCCCCGAATACAACCCTAGTCCGTAACAAAAGGGTGCAGCACACTCAGGCACCAGGTATAAAAACCGAAAAGCAAAACCCCCATAAAGGGCAAGGAACCGTACTGGAGGGATGGCTTAGCGGACCTCAGAAATTCACAAAGATGTATAGAAGCGCCACCCCAACACATAGCCTTCGAGCATGTTGGATATTGCGGCAGTGGCCAAAAGTGGCGAGGAGCTTCTAGCCCCGAAAACCACTCCAACAAGTACCAAAGACGGTGTCAACAGTCTTCGAGACTTTCGTGATCAAATAATGTGCGAAACGAACAATCCGCAGCCTCGCCAAGTCTACCAAGTAGCAACAACAAATCCATGGAGCGACACGGCCATCACCTTCAACGCCAGGCGATTTAACCTAAATTTTGAACAGCCCGAGCACCACCGATTGGTCCTCACCCAATAGTGGACGGCTTTTGTCTTACCAAGGTACTCATGGATGGCGGCAAGGGACTAAACCTCATCTATGAGGAAACTCTACAAAAATGGAAATAGATCGGAGCCGCATTGAGCGAAGCAGCACAACCTTTAGAGGAATAATCCCTAGCCGGAAGCGCCGCACAGAAAAATCACACTTGATGTGGTGTTCGCTCACGGACAATTACAGGTCCGAAGAGGTCACGCTCCAAGTGGCCCCGTTTAGCAGTGGATATCACGCTATATTAGGACGGGAGGCATTCACAATTTTTCAAGCCATACCCCATTACGGGTACATGAACACTACTAGGGAAAAGCCTAGCAGCAGCGCGGGTTTTGGGCCTATTAGTAGCGCGGGTACCCGCGCTACTAATAAGGCTCTACAGCTAACTTATAGCAGTAGCGCGGGTAAAAACCCGTGCTACTACTAATCTGTAATCTCCGAAATTTTTTTTTTGAATTTTTTCGAAATTTTTTTTTGATTTTTTCCCCTAATTTTCAAATTTCTGAATTATTTTAACCTCAAATCTCTAATCACCCATCATCGCTGCTAAATTTAATCTCTAATCACCCCTCATCATTCCAAATCATCTAACTTCCCGAACGGTCACCCATCCTCTCACTACTCCAGCCTGAGCACGCTTAACTTCCGGGTTCTATTCTCCCTCGTTTCCAAGTCTGCACTTGTTGTTTTCCTAACAATAGTAAGATGTCAATCCTATTAACCTCCAGGAATTTAGCTTGAGCATGTAGTGACACATTTCATTGTTTGAGTTTGAACTATTGTTCTAAAAAAGTAGTAACACTAATATTTCTTGAATAATTAGTTTGACCACAGTTTGACCAGATTTGACCACAGTTTCACCAGATTTGACCAAAATTCAAAAAAAAACTAAAATAATTATTTAGTAACACTAATATTCTTGAATAATTAGTTTGACCATAGTTTGACCAGATTTAACAAAAAAAACTGAAATTCGATGAATTTTTTGCCTCCAGATCTTAAAAGCCCCGTCACTTTTTTCTGTTAGGTTTTTGAGGATTTTAAAAATGTTTAACGGGGTTCCCCTTGGTTAAATTTGGATGTAACTTTTCGAGTAGATGATTTTTCATATAAAAACTTTTTCATCCGAGTTCATATGCAAAAGTTATGGCCATTTTACAAATTTCCAGAGAGATTTTGCAAATAAAGTCGAAATTCATATTTGTAAATTTTCCCAACAACTAGACCACATATCACATGGGAAACTTATTTTCTTTTATTTTTTTGACATTTTCATCATTTTCTTTTATTTTTTTTTAAAACTGAAAAGGCGGTCCACGGGGGGTAGACTTTGACAAATAGGCCATACCCCGCGGTACTACTATGGCAGACGATTAGCAGTAGCGCGGGTTTTTAACCCTCGCTACTACTAAGTTGATAGCAGTAGCACGGGTTTATAACCATCGCTACTACTATGGCATGGTCCAGGGGCCACTTAGTAGTAGCGAGGGTTAAAAACCCGTGCTACTGCTATCAACTTAGTAGTAGCGAGGGTTAAAAACCCGCGCTACTACTATGGCATATCCCGGGGGGCACGGTAGAGACCGCTTAGTAGTAGCGAGGGTTACAAACCCGCGCTGCTGCTATCAACTTAGTAGTAGCGAGGTTTAAAACCTGCTGCTAGTAGTAGCGAGAGCGAGGTTTTAACCCGCATTGCGCTAAGATTCTCGTGTATAGGCTTTTCCTAGTAGTGGAAGCTTAAGATGCCCGGCCCGCAGAACAATCACTCGCTAGTGATCCGCATATAGCACTCATACCAAAACAAGACAGTGCATTAGCCCCGAGGCACTATTCAAGCCCTAGCGCGAAAGAACTCATCTGCACAAGGCTCTCACGGTGAATAGGACGAGGTGATACTCGATAAGAGATCAAGTCCACCTCTTCAAAACCAGCGGACGAAATAGTCAAATTCCGAGTCCACCTAACGGACCCAACAAAGACGGCTCCATCGGGCACGCTTGAACCCCGATGTAGATGCCGCGATGCGAAAATCCTTCGGGAAAATTGGGACATCTTCGCCTGGCACCCTTCAGATATGCCAGGAATCCCACGCAGACTGGCAGAACACAGCCTAAACATCCTAAAAGGATTCAAGCCAGTCAAACAGGCTCTTCGGCGATTTTCCGAACCCAAAAGACAGGCAATGGGAAAAGAGCTAGGCAAACTACTGGAAGCCGGATTCATTAGAGACATCAAACATCCGGACTGGCAAGCAAACCTGGTAATGGTACCAAAGAAGGACAAATCCTGGCGCCTATGTGTCGATTTTGAAGACCCCAACAAAGCCTGCCCAAAGGATCCCTTGCCCCTCCCTCGCATCGACCAGATAATCGATGCTACTGCAGGGCACGATTCATTGTGCTTCCTTGACGCATATTCTGGCTACCATCAAATCAAGATGGCGGAAGCGGACCAAGCCGCAATGGCATTCATTACTCCATATGGACCATTCTGCTTCAACACGATGCCCTTCGGACTCAAAAACGCCGGCGCAATATATCAGCGCATGATTCAGACATGTCTGGCTACCCAGATCGGCAAGAAAGTAGAAGCATATGTAGACGACGTAGTCGTCAAAACCAAACACATCGAGACTCTAGTAGACGATTTGAGGCTAACATTCGACAACCTCCGAGCATATGACATCAAGCTGAATCTGGAAAAATGCGTTTCGGTACCACCGGAAAGCTCTGAGGCTTCATTGTATCCGTAGAGGAATTGAAGCAAACCCAGCCAAGATCCGAGCTCTGTCACACCTAGATATTCCAAAAGACCTCAAACAAATACAAAAATTGACCGGATGCATGGCGGCCCTAAGCCGCTTTATCTCCCATTTGGGAGAAAAGGCATTGCCCCTCTATCGCCTCCTCAGGCGCACCGAGCACTTCGAGTGGACGGACGCTGCCACTACCGGACTCGAAGAAATCAGAGCCATATTGGCAACAAATCCGGTCCTGGCTGCGCCTAACCTGGGCGAACCAATGTTGTTATACATCGCGGCAACACATCAAGTTGTAAGCGTGGTACTCGTCATCGAACGAGAAACAGAAGGGCACAAATTCCCTCTTCAAAAACCAGTGTACTACGTATCCACTGTCTTAACTCCCTGCAAGTCCTGTTACCCGCACTATCAAAAGATAGCCTATGCGGTTGTAACACCCCGGATGTAACTTTCCATATTTGTAACTCCAACTCTTGCCATTTTCGGATATGTGCTATGATATTCCCTCCGTGGTTGGGTTTTGTTTTTGTTTTGCATTTTGTTCATGTCATGCATCTCATATCATGTCATCATGTGCATCTCATTTGCATACGTGTTCGTCTCAAACATCCGAGCATTTTTCCCGTTGTCCGTTTTGCAATCCGACACTCCCACAGGCACCGGTGCACCCCTCTTGTCTCCTTTCCGTGTGCGGGTGTTGAACGTTCTCGGAATGGGCCGAGCCTTGCCAAGTGGCCCTGGTATATCACCGGTAGACCACCTATCAAGTTTCGGGTCATTTGGAGCTCGTTTAGTACTCCAACGGTTAACCGCACTCTCGCAAAGGCCTCTTTTGAGTTGCAGCCCAACACCCCTCCAAAACAGCCCAATAACCCATCTAACTCCCCTCCATGCCCTCGGTCGTTCGATCACGATCGTGTGGGCGAAAACCGCACCCCATTTGGAGCCTCCTAGCTCCCTCTACCTATAAAAACACCCTCTCCCCGAAATCCCGGGTCAAAACCACCCTAACCCTAGCTCCCCGCTCCTCTCCCGCCGCCGGACACGTCCGGACGGCGCCCAGACGCTGTCTCCGCGCGCACAGCCACTCGGGGCTGCCACGTGTCCCTCGGGCTGTCCCGATTCGCCGCCGCCCTCATGCCATGCGAGGTCCGTCAGGGCCTCCTCATACCAAGGCCCGCCCGTCCTCCCGGCCGCCTTTGCCACCCAGCCGCCGCCCGCCGCCAGGCAGCGGCGCTTGCCGCCATTGCCGTCGCCGCCGAGGGCCACCGGATCGCCGGATCCTCCAGCTCGGCCAGCCCGCCGCCTCTCGCCGTGCCCGGCCTCCCGCCTCCCCAGCCCGGCCCCGGCTCTCCTCCCTCCGCCGTCGCCTCGACTCCGGCGAGCCGCCGGCGCTCTCCGGCCAGATCCGATCTGGATCGCCCCGGGTTGACTTTCTCCCCCTTCTAAAACTGCCAAGTCTTTTTCTGTGTTAATTTTCTTGCATTTTCATAGCATCACATCTTTGCACCCGTGGCTCTGTTTTGGGCGTATAATATATGAAATTGTTCGTCTCAAAGAGTAGATCATTTCATCTCATTGCACCATTTTCATTTGAGCTCATCTTGATGCCCGAAATGCTGTTGGAAGAGGGCTATGTGATGTTAGTTTCTGTTTCTTAACAGAACTTGCACTTTTATCATTTTTGCCATGATTAATGTGTGCACCTTATGAACTTGAGCCCTATATGTGTGTTGAACTATGCCATGCCATCTTTCCAGGGGTGTATGCCATGTATTTTTGTGAGTTATGTGGTGACTAGAACAAGCATCCAAACTAGGGATGATGATGTTGCTGATTTCAGGAACTTAGTGTTTTCACTAAGTCTTGTCCTGCTGTTATTTTTATGCCATATGTTCATGTTGTTACAGAGAGATCTATACCCTTTTTGAGCATGATCAGTAAGGGTGTTTTGAACATATGGATGAGCTCTATCCATCCATGCCTTTGTTGGCATTTATGGAGTAGCCTAGCATGTCATTTTCGTGCTCTACTTTTGCTTGAAAATGTTTCCTGGCAGATTGTTTGCATGAGATTCAATTTTCACGAGGTCGTTGTAGTTGATCCGTGTATGCTATGATGTTGTTCTTGCCATGTATAGCTTCTATGCCATGTCTTCTTGATGGGTGTATGCTTAGTTTATCATGAGATGCTCTGTACTGAGTGCATCGAGCTCACGAAGATGCCATGTTGAATCTGTTTTTGCCATGTCCAGTTTTTCTGCTAAGTCTGAAATCTGTAATAAAACTTGCTATGTTTACATGGGTGCCATCATATCCTCTAGTCCTTTTTGGCTTATGGTCAGTAAGGGACTATTGATATATGCTTTGAGTAGAATCATGTCATGCCTTGTTTTACTATTATAAGTTCCTGTAGCATGTTGTTTGCTTGCTCTAAACATGCATTCCTGATGTTAATTTCTGGCATGCTAGTATTTTCACTAAGTCTGTGAACCTGATATTTTTTGCACTTTCACCATGCTTGTTTGAACATGTTATGATGTGATTTAGCCGTAGCTCAGTGTTCCTCTTTTGTTAAGCATCTCCTGTAGATCATTGCCATATGCTTTGTTTTTATGTTGGGGTGCTGTAGCATAGTTTCTTGTTGCATGCTAAGTAGCATCATGCTGTTAAACGCAGATTCGCGTCATTCTTGTTTTGCTTGTCATTTGCAAACCGTGCATCCGTTTCCGGTGATCTTTATATCGATTTCAACCGAAATCATCTCATCTTTCCAGTGGCATACTTGGTTTGCCAAGTTGATGCCCGGTTCATCATTTTCCTTCCGGAGCACACATGCATTGCATATCACATCTCGCATCGCATGTCATGTTTTGCATCATATTGCTTGTGCATTGTTCCTTGTTTGATTGTGGTTCCGTTGCTTGTGTTCTTGCTTTGGGTAGAGCCAGGAGACGAGTACGTGAACGAGCAACCTGTTGAGAACGCCTACAAGGATCAAGCCTTCGACAACTCTGAGAACCTTGCAGGCAAGATGACCATACCTTCGATATCACTTCTATCTTTGCTTGCTAGATGCTTGCTCTTTTGCTATGCCTATGCTGCGATACCTACCACTTGCTATATCATGTCACCCTTATTTCCATGTCAACCTCTAACCACCCATGTCCTAGCAAACCGTTGATTGGCTATGTTACCGCTTTGCTCAGCCCCTCTTATAGCGTTGATAGTTGCAGGTGAAGATGAAGTTTGTTCCTTGTTGGAACACGGATATTTTGGGATATCACAATATCTATTGTTTTAATTAATACATCTATATACTTGGTAAAGGGTGGAAGACTCGGCCTTATGCTTGGTGTTTTGTTCCACTCTTGCCACCCTAGTTTCCGTCATACCGATGTTATGTTCCTTGATTTTGCGTTCCTTACGCGGTCGGGTGATTTATGGGACCCCCTTGACAGTTCGCTTTGAATAAAACTCTTCCAGCAAGGCCCAACCTTGGTTTTACCATTTGCCACCTATGCCTTTTTCCCTTGGGTTTTCGCGAGCCCAAGGGTCATCTTTATTTACCCCCCGGGCCAATGCTCCTCTGAGTGTTGGTCCAAACTAGAGCGCTTTGCAGCGCCCCCTCAAGGAAACTTGAGGTCTGGTTTTAGTTGTACGGACTGCTCATCCGATGTGCCCTGAGAACGATATATGTGTAGCTCCTATCGGGATTTGTCGGCACATTCCGGAGGCTTTGCTGGTCTAGTTTTACCATTGTCGAAATGTCTTGATGTACCGGGATTCCGAGACTGATCGGGTCTTCCCGGAGAAGGTTTATTCTTCGCTGACCGTGACAGCTTGTGATGGGCTAAGTTGGGACACCCTGCTGTGGTATTATCTTTTGAAAGCCGTGCTCATGTTATGAGGCAGATGGGAATTTGTTAATGTCCGTTGTAGAAAACCCGAAGTTGACCTTAATTAAAATACACCAACCGTGTATGTAACCGTGATGGTCTCTTCTCGGAGTCCGGGAAGTGAACACGTGTTGGAGTTATGTTTGACGAAGTAGTTTCAGATCACTTCTTGATCGCTACTAGCTTCACGACCGTGCCTTTGCTTCTCTTCTCACTCTCTTTGCGATCGTAGCCACCATATATGCTAGTCGCTTGCTGCAGCTCCACCTCATTACACCAGCCTTCCCTTAAGCTTAAATAGTCTTGATCTCATGGTGTGAGATTGCTGAGTCCCGTGGCTCACAGATTCTACCAAAACAGATGCAGTGTACCGTGATACCAAAGGCAGAGGGCGAATCGAGCTGAAGTGGGAATTTGATGAGGCCCTTGGTCGTTACTATGTTTCATTTCGAGACGATCAAGAGCGGAGCCAGCTAGAGCGATCGGGGATCTGTGTTGCATTTGGGGTATTCTTCTTTTATTTTGGTTCCGTAGTCGGACCTTGAGTGTAAACTGAATGATGGATGTTTATTTATGTATTGTGTGAAGTGGCGACTGTAAGCCAACTATGTATCTTTTCCCTTATGTATTACATGGATTGTGCAAAGATTACCTCACTTGCGACATTGCTTTCAATGCGGTTATGCCTCTAAGTCATGCTTCGGCACATGGGAAATATAGCCGCATCGAGGGCGTTACAGCGGTGTTCATGGCATCCTGGAAGCTCCGACACTACTTTCAAGAGTGTTCGATAATAGTGGCCTCCGAAGTGCCCCTCAACAAGATTATAAACAACCGCGACGCGACGGGCAAGATTGCAAAATGGGCCATTGAGCTCTTACCATTCGATATAACTTATAAACCTCGGCGAGCTATAAAGTCGCAAGTCTTGGCTAACTTTGTCGCTGAATGGACTGAAGCCGAACTCCCTAAAGAGTACGGCGCATACTCCAATTGGATTATGCATTTCAACGGCTCCAAAATGTTGGCCGGCTTGGGGGCTGGCGTCGTATTGACGTCCCCAACCGGGGACACAGTCCAATACGTACTTCAGATAATGTACACGGACTCCAACAACGCAGCCGAATACGAGGCCCTCCTACATGGCCTCCGGATGGCAATCTCCATGGGCATTCAACGCCTAGAGGTGCGCGGGGATTCAAACCTTGCAATATCCCAAGTAAATGGGGACTTTGATGCCAAGGATCCGAAAATGGCAGCCTATCGTAACGCTCTCCTAAAAATGTCAGCTCGGTTCGAAGGACTCGAATTCCACCATGTAGCCCGAGATAATAACCAAGCAGCCGACGTATTGGCACGCATCGGCGCGAAACGCGACGCTGTCCCTCCAAACATCTTCCTGGAACGGCCTTTAAGCCATCCGTACTATGGGAAGAAGAGTCCGGAAATAACAACCCGGAGGCAGACGCACCACCCAATACAGAACAATCTGACATAATCGGAAATTCAGCCGATGAAATAACACCCTCAGCCCACGAAATAATGGCAGTAATCTCCCCGTACTCAGGCAGGAACTTCCCGAAGACCAAAATGAGGCCCGCTGCATAGTCCGGCGATCTAAAGCCTACAAGGTCCACGAGGGAGAACTCTATAAGAAAAGCACAACCAAAGTCCTTCAACGGTGTATCTCCGAAGAGGAAGGGCGAAACCTTCTGGCTGAAATTCACGCTGGACTAGGCGGACACCACGCCGCAGCTCGGGCCCTTGTAGGCAAAGCATTCCGTACAGGATTTTATTGGCCGACGGCCCGGGCAGATGCACAGGACTTAGTCCAAAGGTGTGTCGGTTGTCAGCTCTTGTCTAATCAGAGCAATATGCCACCCACCGCCCTCAAAACTATACCCATTACCTGGCCGTTCGCGGTCTGGGGGCTTGACATGGTCAGACCCCTTAAAGGGGGAACCCACAAGCAAAGGTACCTATTGGTCATGGTGGACAAACTGACCAAATGGATAGAGGCCAAGCCAGTTAAAACGGCAGAGTCCGGACTAGTGATAGACTTCATATCCGGGGTAGTACACCGTTATGGTGTCCCCCATAGCATCATTACCGATAACGGCACGAACTTCACGGCCGACGAGGTTAAATCATGGTGCAAAAATATGGGCATTAAGCTCGATTACGCTTCAGTCTATCATCCTCAAACCAACGGTCAAGTGGAACGAGCAAATGGTCTAATAATGAGCGGCATCAAACCCAGACTAGTGCGGTCCCTTATGAAATCTGACACGCACTGGGTAGAGGATCTCGATTCCGTACTCTGGGGGCTGCGGACAACGCCCAACTGTACTACCGGATTCACACCATTTTTTATGGTATACGGCGCAGAGGCAGTTTTGCCCTGCGACATCATTCATGACTCACCTCGAGTGTGCATGTACGAAGAAAGAGAAGCCGAGCTGGATTGGCAGGACAGCTTGGACGCATTGGAGGAAGAATGTGACGTCGCCAAGGCTCGTTCCGCATTCTACCAGCAGCAGGCTCGAAGATATCAAAGCAGAGAAGTACGGGCTAAGACTTACAATGTTGGTGAACTAGTTCTACGCCTGCCGGACAAGAAAAAGGACAAGCTCAAGCCCAAATGGGAAGGCCCCTTCATTATTGATCAAGTCCTGACCGGCGGAGCGTACCATCTGCGAAATGCGTCGGACAACCGACTCGAGCCGAACCCATGGAACACAGCCCGCCTCCGAAGATTCTACGCCTAGCGCTGGACTAAGAGTTCGTCTCCTTCCCCCGTCCATATATTTATACTTCAGCTGCCTTTTGTTTCTCTTTTTTCTCTCACCCCTTTTCATAAAAGCCCTTAAAGGCCTACTTGCACATTGTTCGCACACAATTGATGTGCTATCCGCACTCATTATACCTGGGGGCTTCTTTACCAGAAGCTTACTTATAAGGGCTTCATGCCCAACACATGTGTCAAACTTCCACGTGTACCTTTTATTCACCATTATATGCATTGATATGACTTAAGTTTTGGCCAAGCTGGGTTGCCTGGCTCCTGTGCTTACCCCTACGTTCCCGATTGTTCGGCTAGGAGGTAAAGGAGCACCTCTGCGATTGTTATCGCTGGTCACCGGATGTGTACCTCGATCGGGTGAAGCCGAAGCTAGCGTTCTTAAGGGAATATTCGGTCGGTGACTTGAAAGATGATTTTTACCTATTTATTTATCTGCCCCAGATGTTTTCCTGCTCTTTTCGCAGTCCCGACATGCACTTTAGGGCATGCCTCCCGAGAAGGAACCCTTAACTAACTATTCTCCTGGAAGATGTTTCTTACTAACCATGTAATATAACATAACTAGTTGGGCACTTGTCCGATAAAGCACTAATGACCCCACGCCGGGTCTCCATGCATGCCTCGGTTGTTTCTTAATCGAGAAGGTATTCGGACACACTCTGGACTCTAGGGTCCCGAGGTTGAAGTGAAAGGGTCGGCAAAGACAAACGATCTACAATCCGGCTAGAAGGCATTTTACATGTCATTTTAAATACATTGTCAAATCGACCGATCAGATTCCTCCTCAATCCCGCCTAACAGTGCTGTCTAATTTACAGTCCCGTTGGGAATATTTAGCGGGCAACTCTACTTGGCCGTACATTAAACTCACAGGGATCTCCTTCCCGTCGGGCCCCATAGGTCCGACCTCAGCCATGTGGTTGGGATCCGCCTTCTTGTACCGCGTCTTCACCATGGCCCAGGCCTCCCTGGCACCTTGGCGGCAGGCCGAAATCTTCCATAAACGGAAGCGCTGCCGCACTCCCTGAAGCTTCTCCGCAAGCTCTCCAAGGCCCTCGGGCAGGGAGAAGGACGGCCATAAAGCCTGAACGACGCCGCTCATCGCCTGTCGAACTCGTTCGAGCAGTTGCACCAGCTCGGGAAGTTGATCACCCGTTGATACGGGCATCTCCTCCGCAGGGCGACCTGTGAGCACACCTACAGACATATTTTTGTCAATTGACTTCCTCGCCGAACTCTTCTTTTCAAAGGAGCTCGCTCAAGCACTTACTATAGATGTCGCGACGAAGCCGCTGATTCTCCTTCACGGAGCCAGACAGCTCGGCCCGAACACCTTTCAGCTCTTCTCCAAGATAGGCATGGGCATCCTAGAGTTTGTTCCTTTCCTGCTGCACCTTCGTCAGCACCCTCTCGCCGGCCCTAAGCTGGCGCAATAGGTATTGCTTGTCCGGATCCAGTCCGGCAACACTTGCAATGTCATTGTCAGACTTACACGCACGCCGCACACCGATTATCTTCTTGAAATAATGTGTTACCAGGAGGGGTCTCTGTGTTTCCTCCTGCGGCAGCTAGTGCGGCCTCGAAGTTGGGCCTTGCACTCTTCTAGCTCTGGGACAACTGGGTATTCTTCTCAGAAGAGCTCAGATATCAAATGATCCTTAAATCAGTTACTCTAACTACTTTAAGTCTCGGGGCTACTAGCATATACAACTATTAACATCTCTACCCAGATGTCCTTTACATACCGCCCGCTGCTCGTCAAACCATCTTGAGCAGCACGAAGGTGCACGTCCCCCGCGTTAAAGGCATTCAATGCCATAGGGGAGAAGCACGCGTCACGAAAAAATGTCCGGCGGCGCCTATGATTCATGGCGCTCTCCACCTCCGACCTGGTGGCGGACAGTATGTCGGCATCCTCCGCTGAGGAGTATCCGCTCGCGCCTTCGCCGCCTCCCCTCCGCACTGTGTATTGGAGCCTGGCTGGCAGAGGCTTGGTTGGCAACCCCACGCCCACAAACCGTGGGCACTCTTTCTCCCGCAAAAGTCATGAGCATTCAAACACTTCCTAGGAACTTTGTCCTAAATAACAACCATGAGCTATACCGTTGCAGCGACGCTTCGATCCGCCGCCAAGACTCTTTCGTCATTGGGCGGATCGACCCTTGTTGGCCAGCCGAGGGTTCGGCTTCCTGCCTTGAAGGTACCTCCTGCGAGACACCATTGTATACGGTGGTCAGAAATACGCGAGGACGAAATAATGGTGTCGGGACTTCGGTCACAATCTCCTGGGGAGCCGGAGATAGGCCGGGGTAGTCAGCCGTAATGGCGACTAGAGCATTGTCCATGCTAAGTTGATGGAACACCCCGTCGATTAGCTCCACCTTTATATCTGGATCCTCTTCGGAGGCCGGATCAAGGGATCTTTCCGGATCCTCGAGTTGTGGAGCCGGGCTATGTATGCTCTCCACAGTCCGGCGTAGATCCTGCGTAAAAACCATAAAGTAAGGTACTTAACATTGAAAGCGTGGGTCGGATAAATGAACATCCGCTTACCCAGCTTCGAGGGTTGTTCATGGAGAACCCATTCAATGGGCTCGTTTGGAGAAAGTCCTCCTTCTCCCCCTTGTACAGGCCGGACAGAATCTTCACCAGATCTTCGGCCGATCCCGGCTATCGGTGTCAAAACCGGCGGATCTCGGGTAGGGGGTCCCGAACTGTGCGTCTAGGCGGATGGTAACAGGAGACGTGGGACACGATGTTTTTACCCAGGTTCGGGCCCTCTCGTTGGAGGTAAACCCTAAGTCCTGCTTGATTAATATTGATGATATGGGTAGTACAAGAGTGGATCTACCACGAGATCAAGAAGGCTAAACCCTAAAGCTAGCCTATGGTATGATTGTTGTAATGTATGTTGTCCTACGGACTAAGGCCCTCCGGTTTATATAGACACCGGAGGAGGCTAGGGTTACACAGAGTCGGTTACAATGGTAGGAGATCTACATATCCGTATTGCTAAGCTTGCCTTCCACGCCAAGGAAAGTCCCATCCGGACACGGGACGGAGTCTTCAATCTTGTATCTTCGTAGTCTTGGAGTCCGGCGGACGATGATAGTCCGCTGTCCGGACACCCCTAGTCCAGACTCCTCAAGAGTCTCTTTAACCAGGCTTCAATGACGATAAGTCCAGCCACAGATGTAGTCTTCGGCGTTGTAAGGCGGGTTCTCCTTCAAGTTCCATGTACTGCCAAAGCGTGCCGCCCATCATAAATACTGTGTTCCTTGGCTTCTCGCCCAATAATGGCCTTCTTCCACGCTGTCGCACGAATGCGAAAAGCCGTGGTGTCTTTTACGCTTACCCCTAGTCGTGGCGAAGTCGTCCGCCTACAAAAGAGGCAAAAATCCAGATCCAAACCACACCATCTTCCTCCCGCGAATACTTCATCGGAGCGCCTTTGACCTAAAAATCCATTCCATCATGGACCGTCGACGCGGCTCCTCTTCCCGCACTCCCAGCCCACTGCCAGGGGATTGGAGGAGGTGCTCTGTTCTGCACAACGAGCTAGCGAAGCTCCAAGCGGGGGGATATCTCCCTCCGGCCTTCATGGTCCCGATTCGAGCCGGGTTGGTCACTTATCAAGGTGGGAGGCAAGCGGAGGCTACCCCAAGCCCCAATAAAGGGGAGCAAGTATGCTTCGTCCCTTATTTGATAAGGGGACTCAGATTCCCAATACATCCGTTCCTCCGCGGGCTCCTGGAGTTCTACGGACTCCAGCTCCACCACCTCACGCCCGCCTGTCTCGCATATCGCGGGCTCGTAGCTCTTTGCAAGCTATTCTGGGCATTGAGCCCCATTTTGCATTGTGGAAGAGGTTGTTCGCCTGCACTCGTTCTCACGAGGGGTCCATATATCAAGTGGGCGGCGCCAAAATATGGCGATCGTCGGACCGGATACCCATCCGTACTCCCAAGAAGGCCCAAGACTGGCCTTCAGAGTGGTTTTACATAGGAGACGCCCACTTTGCGGACCCAGTCCGGAATGGCCTCCCGGAGTTTAGTGCTGCTCCTCTGAAGAAACGCCTCAGCTGGCGCCCACGGAGCCCCCGTTTGGAGTAAGACAAGAGCGTCCATTACTTGATGGGCTGAATAAGATTGCTGGCCCATTCTGGGTTGACCATGATTGGAGTCATGGCGATATGCATCACGCGGGGGGTACAGCCATTGCAATATAGAGGCCACCCCATGTGGGATTTCAACGGGGAAGACGATGCTACCCGTCACGGCTGCAAAGGGCCGGATTCGACCGAGGACCTGGTGAAGATCCTGTCCAGCCTGTACAAGGGGGAGAAGGAGGACTTCCTTCGAACGAACCCTTTAAATGGGTTTTCCATGAACAACCCTAGAGGATGGGTAGTTAACATTTTAAGGGCTCAACCCATGCTTTCGAAGCTTAGGCTTCTTACATTATGTCTTCGGCGCAGGATCTACGCCGGACTGTGGAGGACATGGTAAGTCCCGCTCCGCAACCCGAGGATCCAGAAAGATCCCTGGATCCGGCCTCCGAAGAGGATATGGACATCAAGGTGGAGCTGATCGACGGGGTATTTCACCAGCTCAGCATGGATAATGCTTTGAGTCGCCATTACGGCGACTACCCCGGATCAGATCCGCTTCCCGGTGTGTCGTGACCGAGGTCTGGACACCATTATCTCTTCCTTGCCCATTTCTAACCTTCGCAAACGGTGGTATTTTACAGGAAGAGCCTTCACAGCGGGAAGCCGAGCCTGCGGCGGCTGACCAACGGAGGTCAGTCCGGACTAGCAGGCGGAAAAGGAGCGCGGTGCGGACGGAAACGTCACCGCAGAGGTCTAATTCGCATTTGAATTTTTAGAGCAACGTTCCTAGGAAGCGTCTGAGTGCTCATGATCTTTATAGGAGAAAAAGCGCTCGCCGGACTGCGGGCGCGGAAGTTGCCGATCTGTCGGTGTACTAAGGTAGGGGTACCTCAGTACCCCAACTTGTGCACGGGCAGCCCCAGCTCCCCGCAGCTAGATCCATCAAGTGCTTGCCGGAGACCATCTCCGCTCCGCACCAAGCCGTCCAAGAACAAAGTATATAAGATAGAAGCTCAAGACCCGGCAAGAGGAGCTTGCCGGGAAGGCCATTCCTGTGCTCAAGGCTACATTACTCCTGCAGATCCCCGCGAGAGGAGCTCGCCGAGGACTAGAAGATCATGTCGCAGAAGACACGCCTGGCTGCTGCACCTGCGGGACCCGGGAGCGGCAAGTCACAGAGTCCGACAAGCCCCGGGCCCGCAAGATCAAGGCCCCTGCAAGGTGCTTGCCGGGAGAGCTATGCTACGTGCCCGCACTCCAGCTCATCCGCCCACGTCGCCTCCAAATTTCTCCAGAGACGCTGCGTGGCGGGTGGCTGTGCTGCATGAGGAATGCGTGGCACTCCACGGTGGTGGCTTCGCCGCCGTGGCGAAAGAAGACGAATGGCGGGAGCTTTTGGGGCGACGGCGACGGGCATTTAATGCCCTTGTCCCTCTCGTCAAAAGTAGGTAGAAAGCACCGAGTGCACTGCTCCCGCACTGCTCCAACTACCACCTCTTTACGCTTTTACCCTCTACCTCACGCTGACACCGCTCGGTGACCCCTTGCCCTATAAAAGGAGGCCCATGCACAACGTAGAGGGGGTGGGGGAAGTTAGGTTCCGCGACTGGCTACCCTCGCGAGGTTTCACACACCACTCCACCGTTTTGCTCGCATTCTTGAGCAAGATCTAATACAACACAATGCAGCAGTAGGGTTTTACGCGACCATCGCGTCCGGCCGGGTAAAATCCCACGCCAAGATCGCCGACCGCTCTCCGCGCAACCTCCGCCCGCATCAACACACGGGGCCCGCCCCATAGGTGCCGCGCCACCCATCGTCATGACATCTTCGGGCGCGCTGTAGGGGGCGCCGAGGTTATGCGAACCTGATCCGCGTTCAAGCCAAAGACTTTTCATCAACCTCTCCAGCTTCGCGCCAGCTTCATCGACAATCGCGCTATGGCCTCAAGACGAGAGCTTCGAGGGTCGCAGACCCATCTCCGTCTTCCCCGCCGCCACCGGAACCAACGGCCGACGGAGGAGACGCCGATGGAAGGGTGGACACCGGCGAGGGCGCTCGCGGTGCCACCAGATCCAGGGACAGGACGGAGGACCGCGCTTCGGCCTCCGTGGATCCGCGTCCATCTCCAGCATATAGCGGCCCAGCGGCGCCATACCGCGAGAAGGTGGTATCCGCCAGCTGGGGCGAGAGCAAGCAGGGGGATCGCGGGACGCTCCGGACGGCTGTCCATGCATGAGTAAAGCGAAAGAGGTCGAGGCAGATTCTCGCCCCTAACATTGTTAGGGACCCGAGTGTATCCGGGCTCGCACCGCCGCCTCCCGCCTCCTCGCCCCGCAAGCGCCTATCCTCGAGCGCCACGATGTCGCCGAAAGACGCGCTTATCGAGCTCTAAGTCCGCAAGGACGGCTCACAGTGCTCCATCCGACAAGCGCATTTCCTCGAGCGCAGAAGCCCGGTGAGGACAGCTTTGGTGTTCGCCCCGCAAGCGTGCCCCCGAGCGCCGCGCCCGCCATGGACACACCATTGAGCTCCACCAGCGAGCGAAAGAAAAGAAAAGCTAAGTCGCCGAGCCTTCGTGCAGAGCACTCTTTAATTTCATACTTTTATATGTTATACCCTCGCCAAGATTCGCCCCTTTGTACGCTAAACTCTGCGCGGAGGAGCCTGCTTGTGGATGGTCGCACCTTACTTCGCTTCAACACGCCAACGAGTTAAGAGTAAGCCGCGACCAGCCGGCCTGCTTTCGTTCGAGCCCGCTCAAGAAGATAAGTGCGTCGCGCCGGACACGGCAAGGTTGCTTGTCGGAGGCGACACCACCAAGCGGCTTGCGACGCTCCGCACTCAGCAAGCGTGTTGAGCACCGCAAGTTACCTAGAAGCGAGGGTGAAAGCACACAAAGGGTGTAGGGCGAGGGTATGACGGGCGAGTCATGCCGTGAAATGTCGTCCGTAGTGAGAGACTTGGGCGCAAGAGGAGCCAAGTCGTGGGCCCGCCATGCATTTGTTTTGTTTCCGAGTCCGCTCAACAAACACAAGTGTGCTGCAGCACCCTTATCTTGCTTCCGAGCCACGCCAAGAAGATAAGCGCCAGAATCGCCCGACAAGGTTGCTTGCCGGAAGCGACGCCACCAGCGGGCTGTCCCGCGGTCACTAAGCGTGTCCGCCCCGGCAAGCTCCCCAAGAGCGTAGAGTACAAACATACGAAGGACAAAGCCCGGCATCGTATTGCTTAGCCAAGATTTATATATACATGCACATACATGTGTGTTGAGCAATTGCATATCTACCTCAGCTATTTTCATGACTAAAATTGCAGCAACAAGAAGGAACCAAAGATCGCACTCTGCTACCGGGCCCGGCGAGTCGTGGTCGCCGGGCTGCGGATGCCAAGGTTCTTCTTCGGCGAGCCGGCCTCGGCTGGGGCTGCGAGCATCGAGATTCGCCTCCGGCAAGCTAGTGTCGCTGGGCTGCGATTTCAGATAAGTTTTTCATCCTCATCATGCATCCTCTCATGGACCGGAGATGCGGATCAAGTCTTTGAACGATCGTGTCTTGTAAAAACCAGACGTGGAGGAACCGAGTCGTGACCCGATTATGCATTTGGTTTGTTTCGAGTCCGCCAACAAACCCAAGTGTGCCGCTGCACCTCTATCTTGCTTCCGAGCCTGCTCAGCAAGGTAGACGTCAGAATCGCCCGACAAGGTTGCTTGCCGAAGTGGCACCACCAATGGCTGTCCCATGATGTCGCTAAGCGTGTTCGCCCCGCAAGCTCCCGATAGCGTAAGAACACACAAGGCACGCAGTCAAGTAAAAGACTCGGTCCGCAAGCATTCCCTCTTTTCATTAAAAACATCCAGCCCAAGACAAGTCCATAGAGGATGAAAACATGATAGAGAGGATTACAAGTTCTAAATGCAGCTAAATGCCCGAGGGCTTACAATTTGAAAAGATAAGGTGCCGTGATCCCTCTCCTGTTTCTCTGCTCAGAGTTCAGGAGGTAGGTCAGGAGCCCCGCAAGATAAGCTTGCCGGAGAGGAGACCCCGACAAGAGGAGCTTGTCGGGAAGGGCGGAAGGAGCGCCTAGGAGAGCGTGGCGGTGACGCCGCCAGCCGCAGAGCTGCGCAAGGTGACGGCATGGGGAACGATGCCCGGAGCCAGCCGCAAGCCCTCAAGGCCACGGAGAGCCACGGGCGCCAGAAGACCCCAAGAGAACACCCGGGGCCGCCAGAGCTTGGCGGAGACGAAGGCGTCGGAGGCAGAGCTTGAAGACGGGTAGTGACGCCAAGACGCCTCGAGGGCTACTCGCTCTGCAGGCGACGAACGGCATTGCCGCCACTCCCCTCTTCCTCTTCTGCTGCTTCACGCCAACCGCCCAAGGAGACGGCCCCGGGAGTTGAGGAGGCCGCAACCCGAAGATGGGGTTGCCGGTGGCGCCGCAAGGCAGCGGTGTCCGACGCCTAGTCGGGCCCGCCATCCCCTCGCCGCCGCTGCGCGCTCTCCTCCTCGTCACTTTCGCCGAGGAGGAGCCTTCGCTATCCGAGGAGCTGTCCACACAGCAGCGCACCCGGTTCCATAGTCGCCAAGACCTTGACGGCGAGGAGGTCACCATCCAAGAATTTGAAATGGAGGGTGAACCCCGCCGCTGCTATGGATCCGGCGAACGCCTTCCACCCTCGGTCGAAGAACATCACGCCGGGGCTGGGGACGCGACACTCACCCGAAAAGCCGCTGATCCCACAGCCCTCATGCGTAGCTCCATCACGTCGGGCGGATCCGCCCCATTGCGCCCGCGAACGGGCCGGCAACCGGGCGACGACGAGGCGCCGGGCGGAGCTTGATGAAGAACTCCTGTGGGTCATCTCCGTGTGGACCGCGCCGTGGTCGAGACGCCGGGGAGACGGGAGGCTCTTCACCACGACCGCCTCCTCGACCGCCTCGCCCCGCCCTCGCTCCCGATCATGATCAAGGCTTCTCCTCTCCCTCTCGTGGCGGCTCCACCGCCACGGGGCGAGATGGGGAGCGGCGCTGCCTAGAAGCAACCCGCGCCGCCACCGCTGAAGAGCCGGGTTCCCTCCTTCCATGGCGGCAAGAAGAACAGAAGACGAAGGCGAGGGAGAATGGATGAGTGTGGCTGCTGTGCCCCTTCCGCCCTATTTAAAGGGGCGAGGTGGGGACTCAACCGCCTGGCCAACCAATCAGAAGCGAGGAGGCCAGAGGAGCGGGTCGACTCGCCTCTCCGCCTGCGGACGGCTCGGTCTCCCACCTGCCGCCCACCACCCCATGCATGAGGGCTGCGTGGCGTAAAAGCAGAGCCGAGCGACAGAAGCGACCCCGCCTGTGCCACGATCACGGGTGGTGCCTTAAAGGCTGCATGCGCCGCCCATCTCTCCCATGACGCCGTAATCGACGCGGCGTTGCGGGGAGGAGAGACGGCAGATGCAGCAGAGAGATTCGACGCGCCGGGCTTCGCAAGGCGCCAGATCTGCCTTGGGCCTGGCCCAACAGCCTTCGGCACTGTATGCGCCCAGCCCGGGCTCTGTCGGTGAGCTAAGGTAGGGGTACCTCAAGACTTAACTTGTGCACGGGCAGCCCCAGCCCCGCAGCTAGATCCATCAAGTGCTTGCCGAGACCATCTCCGCTCCGCACTAAGCCGCCCAAGAACAAAGTATATAAGATAGAAGCTCAAGACCCCGCAAGAGGAGCTTGCCGGAAGGCCATTCTGTGCTCAAGGCTACATTACTCCTGCAGATCCCGGCGAGAGGAGCTCGTCGGGAGGACTAGAAGATCATGTCGCAGAAGACACGCCTGCCACAGCCTTCCGGGCGGGGACCCGGGAGCGGCAAGTCACAGAGCTCGACAAGCCCCCTGCCCGCAAGATCAAGGCCCCGCAAGGTGCTTGCCGGGAGAGCTATGCTACGTGCTCGACTCCAGCTCATCTCGCCCACGCCGCCTCCAGCCTTTTCTCCAGAGACGCGTGGCGGGTGGCAGGCTGCATGAGGAATGCGGTGGCACTCCACGGTGGTGGCTTCGCCGCCGTGGCGAAAGAAGACGAATGGCGGAGCTTTTTGGGCGACGGCGACGGCATTTAATGCCCTTGTCCCCCTCTGTCAAAAGTAGGTAGAAAGCACCGAGCTGCACTTTGTTCCCCGACTGCTCCAACTACCACCTCTTTACGCTTTACCCCTCTACCTCACGCTGACACCTGCCGGTGACCCCTTGCCCTATAAAAGGAGGCCCATGCACAACGAGGGGGTGGGGAAGTTAGGTTCCGCGACCGCTACCTCGCGAGGTTTCACACACCACTCCACCGCTTTGCTCGCATTCTTGAGCAAGATCTAATACAACACAATGCAGCAAGAGGGTTTTACGCGACCATCACGGCCCGGCCGGGTAAAATCCCACGCCAAGATCGCCTCGATCCGCTCTCCGCAACCTCCGCCTGCATCAACACACGAAGGCCCCGCCCCATAGGTGCCGCGCCACCCATCGGCCGCGACACGATCCAACCTACACCAGCCAGGCTCCAGCGGCCGGCCTGGAGGGGGAGGCAAGCGCAAGACGCGGGCCGGATCCTTCTCCAACGGAGGACACCAATAGACTGTCCGGCACCAAGTCTCGAGGTGGAGAGCGCCATGAACCATAGGCGCCGACAAGATTTTCGTGAAGCGTGCTTCTCCCCGAGGCATTGGACGCCTTTAACGCAGGGGACGCCAGATCTCCATGCCGCCAAGATGGTTTTACCAGAGCCACGGAGCAAAGATGTGAAAGACATACGGGTAAGGGAATTTTAATGGTTATATATACCAAGAGCCCCCGAGACTTAAAGTAGCTATGTGAACTGATTTAAGGATCATTTGAAACGCAGTGCTCTTACCGAGAAGAATGCCCAAATGCCTCAGAGCTGCAAGAATGCAAGGCCCAACTTGAGGTCAAGACTTGCTGCCGCAGGAGGAGACGCAGAGACCCCTCCTGGTAACACATTTTTATTAATAAATATAAGCGCCAGCGGCATGCGCGCAAGTCTAATAGTGACATTGCAGTGTGCCACGGACAAGATTCGGACAGTAAGACTATCTGCGCCAACTAAAGGCGGCGAGAGGGTGCTGAATAGGGTGCAGCAAGAAAGGAACAAGCTCCAAGATGCCAACGCCAAGCTCGGAGAAGAGCTGAAAGGCGCCAAGCCGGGCTGTCCAGCTCATTAAGGAGAATCAGCGGCTTTGCCGCTGCATTTATAGTAAGTGCTTGAGCGGACTCTTTTGAAAAGAAGAGTTCGGCGAGGAAGTAAATTGACATAATATGTCTTGTAGGTATACTCACAGTGTCGCCTGGGAGGAGATGCCCAGATCAACGGGTGATCAACTTCCCGAAGTTGTTGCAACTGCTCGAACGAGTTCGGCAGCAATGAGCGGCGCCGTCTGTGCTTTATGGCCAGCCCTCTCCCTACCCGAGGGCCTTGGGGAGCTTATGGAGAAGCTTGTGAGTGCGGCAGCGCTTCCATTTGTGGAAGATTTCGCTTGCCATCAAGGTGCCGTGGAGGCTTGGGCCATGGTGAAGACGCTACATAAGAAGGCGAATCCCAACCACATGGCCGGTTGGACTGTGGGGCCTGGCGGGGAAGGAGATCCTGTGAGTTTAGTATACAGCCAAGTAGAGTTGGTTGCTAAATTTTCCCAACGGAATGTAAGTTAGACAGCTCGTTAGACGGGATTGAGGAGGAATACAATCAAGAATTTGACAATGTATGTTTTCATTTAAAGTGACATGTGAAATGCCTTCTAGCCGGATTGTAGATCGCTTGTCTTTGCCGACCTTTTCGCTTCAACCTCGACCCTAGAGTCCTGAGTGTGTCCGAATACCTTTTTGGTTAAGAAACAACCGTGGTATGCATGGAGACCAAAGGGGTCATTATTGCTTTATCGCATAAGTGCCCAACTAGTTATGTTATATTACATGGTTAGTAAGAAACATCTTCCAGGAGAATAGTTCCGTTAAGGGTTCCTTTCTCGGGAGGCATGCCCTAAAGTGCATGTCCGGACTGCAAGAAAGCGTAAAACATCCGGGGCGGATAAATAAGTAGGTAAAAATTCATCTTTTAAGTCACCGATCGAATATTCCTTTAAGACCGCTAGCTTTCGGCTTCACCCACCGAGGTACACATCCGCCGACCAGGCAAGAATAATCGCAGAGGTGCTCCTTTACCTCCTAGCCGAACAATCGGGAACGAGGGTAAGCACAGAGCCAGCAACCCAGCTTGGCCAAAACTTAAGTCATATCGATGCATATAATGGTGAGTAAAAGGTACATGTGGAAGCCTGACACATGTGCTGGGCATGAAACCCTTATAATTGAACTTCTGTAAGAGAAGCCCCCAGGTATAATGAGTGTGGATGGCACATCAAGTGTATGCGAGAAATGCAAAAGTAGGCCCTTAGGAGCTTTTTAGTAAAAGGGTTATGAAAAGAGGAACAAAAGACAGCCGAAGTGTAAAAATTTGGATGGAGGAAGGGGACGAACTCTTAGTCCGGCGCTAGGCATAGAATCTTTGGAGGCGGGCTGCGTTCCATGGGTTCGGCTCGAGTCGGTTATCCGACGCATTTCATAGACGGTATGCTCACCGGTCAGACTTGATCGATAATGAAGGGCCCTCCCATTTGGGCTTGAGCTTGTCCTTTTCTTGTCCCGCAGCGAGAACTAGTTCACCAACGCTGTAAGTCTTGGCCCGCTTCTCTGCTTTGATATCTTCGGCCTGCTGCCGATAGAATGCGGAACGAGCCTTGGCGACGCCGCGCTTTTCCTCCAATGTGTCCAGCTGTCCCGCCGATCAAGCTCGCCTTCTTTCCTCGTATATGCGCACTCGAGGTGAATCATGAATAATGTCGCAGGCAAGACTGCCTCTGCGCCAGAGACCATAAAAATGGTGTGAATCCGGTAGTGCGGTTAGGCCTTGTCCGCAGCCCCAAGCGCACGGAGTCGAGCTCCTCGACCCAAAGGCGTGTCGATTTAGTAAGTGACCGCACTAGTCCGGGTTTAATGCCGCCATTATTAGACCATTTGCTCGCTCCACTTGACCATTGGTTTGAGGGTGATAGACCGAGCGTAGTCGAGCTTGATGCCCATATTTTTGCACCATGACTTAACCTCGCTTGCCGTGAAGTTCGTGCCGTTGTCGGTGATGATGCTGTGGGACTCAGAGCGTGTACTACCCCGGATATAAAGTCTATCACTGGTCCGGACTCGCCGCTTTGACCGGTTTGGCCTCTATCCATTTGGTGAATTTATCCACCATGACCAATAGGTACCTTTTGTTGTGGGTTCCCCTTTAAGGGGTCCAACCATATCAAGCCCCTGCATCGCGAACGCCGTGTAATGGGTATAGTTTTGAGGGCGTGGGCGGCATGTGGCTCGATTGGCAAAGAGCCGACAACCAACGATCTCTCGACTAAGTCCCGAGATCCGCCCGGCCGCCGGCCAATAAAACCTCAGACGGAATGCCTTTCCTACAAGGGCCCGGCGGTTGCGTGGTGTCCGCCTAGTCCGCGTGAATTTCAGCCAGAGGTTCGCCTTCCTCTTCGGAGATACACCTTTGAAGGACTCCGATTGTACTTTTCCTATACGCTTCTCCTCATGGACCTTGTAGGCTTTCGATTGCGGACTATGCAGCGGGCCTCGCTTTGGTTCGGGAAGTTCCTGCCAAGCAAGTAGGCTAGAACGGTTCATCCATGGCGACATCGCCATTATGTCGTGGGCTGAAGGCGTTATGTCATCGGCTGAATCGCCGATCGGCGTGGTTTTTCCGGTTTGTCACTTCCGGCCCTCTTCCCATAGTACGGATGGCTTGAAGAGTCGCTCCAGAAGATATTTGAGGACAAAGATCACGTTTACCGATGCGTGCAAGACGCCGCCGCTTGGTTATTATGTCGGCTATGTGATGGAATTCGAGTTCTTCAAACCGAAATGACATTTTTAGGACAGCGCTGCGATATGCTGCCATTTTTGGATCCTTGGCCAAAGTCTCTGCTTATTTGGGATATTGCAAGGTTTGAATCCTCACACCTCTAGGCGCCGAATGCCCATGGAGACCGCCATCCGGAGACCATGCAATGTGGCCTCAGATTCGGCTGCGTTGTTGGAGTCCGTACATTATTTGAAGTACATATCGATTGTGTCCCCGGTTGGGGACGCCAATACAACACCAGCCCCCAGTCCGCCAACATTTTAGAGCCGTCGAAATGCATAGTCCAATTGAGTATGTGCCGTACTTTTAGGGAGTTCGGTTGTCCATTCGCGCACAAAGTCAGCCGTAACTTGTGACTTTATGGCTCGCCGAGGTTTGTGTTATATCGAATGGTAAGAGCACAATGGCCCATTTTGCAATCCTGCCTGCTATGTCATGCGTTATTTATAATGTCATTGAGTGGTACTTCAGAGGCCATCGTTATTGAACACTCTTGAAAGTAGTGTCCGAGCTTCCGGACGCCATGAAAACCGTGATATGCTATCTTCGATAGTGCGGGTAACGGGACTTGCAGGGGGTTAACACAGTGGATACATAATACACTAGTTTTTGAAGAGGGAATTTATGCCCTTCTGTCTCTCGTTCGACGACGAGTACCGCGCTTACAACTTGATGCCTTGCCGCGATGTATAACAACATTGGTTCGCCTAGATTGGGCGCAGCCAGGACCAGATTTGTTGCCAATATGGCCTTTATTTTTTCGAGTCCGGCAGTGGCAGCATCCGTCCACTCGAAGTGTTCGGTGCGCCTAAGGAGGCAATAGAGGGGCAACGCCTTTTCTCCTAGATGGGAGATAAAGCGGCTTAGAGCTGCCACGCATCCTGTTAATTTTTGTATTTGTTTGAGGTCTTTTGGAATGTCCAACTGCGACAGAGCTCGGATTTTAGCCGGGTTTGCTTCGATTCCTCTACCGGATACGATGAAGCCTAGCAGCTTTCCGGCTGGTATGCCGAAAACACATTTTCTGGATTCAGCTTGATGTCATATGCTCTGAGGTTGTCGAACGTGAGCCTCAAATCGTCTACTAGAGTTTCGACGTGTTTTGTTTTGACGACCACGCCGCTCACGTATGCCTCGATCGCTTTGCCGATCCGGTAGCCGACATGTTTGAATCATGCGCCGATATGTTGCGCCGGGCGCTTTTAAGTCCGGCGGGCATCGTGTTGAAGCGTAATGGTCCGTAAGGGTGATGAATGCCATGGCGGCTTGGTTCGCTTCCGCCAACTTGATTTGATGGTAGCCGAGTATGCGCCGAGGAAACACAATGAATCGTGTTCGCGTAGCATCGATAATTTCGTCGATGCGGGGAGCGGAAGGGATCCTTTGGGCAAGCCTTGTTGAGGTCTTTAAAATCGGCTACGCAGGCGCCAGGATTTGTCCTTCTTGCTACCATTACCAGATTTGCTAGCCAATCCGGATGTTTGATATCTCCGATGAATCCGCTTCCAATAGTTTGGCTAGCTCTTCTCCCATTGCCTCGCCTTTTGGGTTCGAAAATCGTCAAGAGCCTGCTTGACGGCTTAAACTTTTAGGATGTTTAGGCTGTGTTCGCCACTCGCATGGGATTCCGGCATATCCGGCGATGCCAGCAAAATGTCCCAATTTTCCGGCGAATTAGCAGCAAGGCGGCGCCTACTTCGGGTTCCATTGTGCCCGATGGAGGCCGTTTTTGTTGGGTCCGCTGGATGGACCTGAATTTTATTATTTCATCTGCTGGTTTGAAGGAGGTGCACTTGGATCTTTTATCGAGTATCACATCGCCCCTGTTCACCGTAGAGCGCAGCGCGGTGAGTTCTTCTGCTGCTAAGGCTTCGGATAGTGCCTCTAGGGCTAGTGCGACTGTCTTGTTCTCGGTGCGGAGTGCTATGTCCGGATCACTAGCGAGAGTGATTATTCTGCCGGGCCCGGGCATTTTGAGCTTCATGTACCCGTAATGAGGTACTGCTTGAAAAATTGTGAATGCCCCTCGTCCTAATATAGCGTGATATCCGCTGTTGAACGGGGCCACTTGGAACGTGACTTCTTCGAATCTGTAATTATTCGGCGAGCCGAACACCACATCGAGTGTGATTTTTCCGGTGCAGCGTGCTTCCCGGCTAGGGATTATTCCTCTGAAGGTTGTGCTGCTTCGCTCAATACGGCTCCAATCGATTTCCATTTTTCGCAGAGTTTCCTCGTAAATGAGGTTTAATCCGCTGCCGCCATGCATGAGGACTTTTGTCAGTCAAAAGCCGTCCACTATGGGACTAAGCACCAGTGCGGCTGGTGCTCTGGCTGTTCGAAATTTAGGCTCGTCGCTGACATTGAAGGTAATAGCTGTGTCGCTCCATGAATTTGCTGTTGCTACTTAGTAGACTTCGGCGAGTCCGCGGATTGTTCGTTTTCGCATATTGTTTGATGCGAAGGTCTCGAAGACTGTTGATACCATACCGGTATTGTTGGAGTGGTTTTGCGGGGCTAGAAGCTCCTCGCCACTTCTAGCCACCTGCCGTAATATCCAACATGCTCGAACGCTATGTGTTGGGACGGCTCCCTCTGTGCTATGAAGCTTACAGGGTCCATTGAGCCATCCCTCCAGTACGGTTCCGTTTCCCTTATTGGGTTTTTGTTTTTTCGTTTTTGCATCTGGGGCCTGAGTGTAAGACCCCTTTGTTATGCGATCGGGTTGGGGCCGGATTATCCCAAAATTGATTTTCGGTTTTCCGGAAACTCTCCATCGCACAGTACTTTTGTACTATGGACGCCAGATTGGTGAAGCATGTAATTGTACGACGATCGATGGCGTTCAGTATTCCCTTGTCCGTGCAATTATTGCAGAAAATTGAGATTGCGTTTTCCTCTCGGCAGTCCTTTATCCTGTCCATAATGTAACGCCCTCGATGCGGCTATATCTCCCACGTGTCGAAGCACGACTTAGAGGCATAACCGCATTGAAAGCAATGTCGCAAGTGAGGTAATCTTCACACAACCCAAGTAATACATAAGGGAAAGAGGTACATAGTTGGCTTACAATCGCTAGTTCACACAATTACATGAATAAAGCATTACATCATCCAGATACAATCAAGGTCCGACTACGGAACCAAAAAAAAAGAAGAACCCCAAATGCGACAAAAGGTCCTCGATCGACCCCAACTGGGCTCCACTACTGATCAACTAGAGCGAAACAACACAAAGGGCAAGATCTTCATCGAGCTCCTCCTCGAGCTGGCTTAGGCCACCGCCGGTAACATAGGCACCGCAAACTGGTTTTGAAGTATCCGTGAGCCACGAGGACTCAAAGAATCCCATTACCATGGGTATCAAGACTAGCAAAGCTTAATGGGAAAGGAAGGGGTAAAGTGGTGAGGTTGCAGCAGCGACTAAGCATGATATGGTGGCTAACATACGCAAAAGAGAGCGAGAAGAGATCAAGCGGAACGGTCGTGAAGCTAGCAATGATCAAGAGGTGATCCTGAACACCTACTTACGTCAAGCATAACACAGAAACCGTGTTCACTTCCCGGACTCCGCCGAGAAGTGACCATCACGGCTACACACTCGGTTGATGCGTTTTAATTCGGATCTGGTGTCAAGTTATCTACAATCGGACATTAACAAATTCCCATCTGCCACATAACCGCGGGCACGGCTCTCGAAAGTTTATACCCTGCGGGGGTTTCCCAACTTTGCCCATGACAAGCTCTCGCGATCATCAAAGGAATAGACCTTCACCCGAGACACTCCGATCAGACTTGGTATCCCGGTACATCAAGACATTTCGACAATGGTAAAACAAGACCAGCAAGACCTCCCGGCGTGCCGACATCCTGATAATAGCCGCGTGTATCTCGTCTCAGGCCACGATCGGATGAGCAGTCCATACAACTAAGACCAGACCACAAGTTTCCTTGAGGTGGCGCTGCAAAGCGCTCTAGTTTGGACCAACACTTAGACAAGCATTGGCCCGGGGGGGCTGAATAAAGATGACCCTTGGGTTAATTACTCCCAAGGGAAAAGTAGGTGGTGGTGAGGCAAATGGTAAAAGGCAATGTTGGGCCTTGCTGGACAAGTTTTATTCAAAGCGAACTGTCAGGGGGGTCCCATAAATCACCCGACCACGTAAGGAACGCAAAATCCGGGAACATAACACCGGTATGACGGAAACTAGGGCGGCAAGAGTGGAACAAAACACTGCATAAGGCCGAGCCTTCCACCCTTTACCAAGTATATAGATGCATTAATAATATAAGAGATATTGTGATATCCCAACCAAAATCCTGTCCACCATGGAGAAATCTTCAACTTCACCTGCAACTAGCAACGCTATAAGAGGGGCTGAGCAAAGCGGTAACATAGCCAAACAACGGTTTGCTAGGAATGGTGTCAAAGGTTAGAGGTTCATGGCAATTTGGGATGGCTGGACAAATAGGTAATAGGTAGCGCAGCATAGCAAAAGAACGAGGCAACTAGCATAGCAATGATAGTAGTGAGATCCAGGGTAATGGTCATCTTGCCTGAAATCCCGCAAGGAAGAAGAACGAGTCCATGAAGAAGACAAACGGACGTCGTCGAACGAATCCTCACAACTCCGGAACGAAACCGAAGCTAACGAGAGAAGCAACCCGGAAAGAAGCAAACAACATGGTAAACACATAAGCATAATCATGGCATGATGCACAATCAAGTATGATGCATGTCCGGTTTAATGAGGCATGGCATGGCAAAGTGCAACAAACAATGCTACAAGTTAAGTGGAGCTCAATATGCAACGAGTTGCATATTGACGAAATACCACATGCAATTATTTAGTTTGATCTCGTTATAAGCTACTCAACAATATTAAATGTTGTTAAACATGGCAAGGGGTGAAGCATATGAAAACTACCTAACTAGGCAAGTTTAAATGAGGCCGGAACAACAAACAACAATTCCGGAAAATCCCCATGAGCAATATTCAAATTTGGTACTGTTCTGCTCTAAACACAATTTTAAAGTTGTTAAACAGGAAAAATAAAGTGTACCATGTTAAACTAGGCATTTTTCCACCCCATTTACATATAAAGTTTATTTAAATCCGAGTTACGGTTATTTAGTTATGAATTAAATCATTTTAGCATGGCATTTATGCAAATTTAAATAAACAGCAAGTTAAACATTTCAAACTTGGATGAAAGTGGGATATTATTAATCTACACAAAATTCTAAGCATTTTACATATATAAATCATTTTAATCCGATGCACGGTTTGTGAGTTATTAATGCATGAAGTCTAGGGACTAATCTGTAAAACTGCAGACTCTGGATAATTAGCAAATTCGCAGATCTGGGAAAAAACGTATGTGGGCCGAATCCGGCAGGCCCGGTAGTGGACAGGAGAGGCTGGGGGTTTTCTCACCATGGGCTGGCCCAGGAAGACGGAGGGCGAGGCGGGCCGACGTGGAGGCTGAAGCTGGGCTGGGCCTTGGACCTGCTGGGCCGGTGGCTGATGTGGCCCAGGACGGGGCCCACGTGGCGGCGGCGAGGGCGAGGCCCTCGTGCTCACGCGCGGAGGCAGGGGAGGCAGGCGGCGCGCTGGCGAGTCCGGCGAGGGCGGGCGCGGCGGGAGGGCGGAGGGGCCGAACGGGTCGCGGCGGGCTGTCCCAACTCCGCCAGATCGGGCGGAGGTGACCGGATCCGGCAGGGGATGTCGGGCCGGCGAAGCTCGGCGGGTCTGCCCGGGTGGTGGTGGCGCGCGCAGCGCAGCGGCCGGGCGGTGGAGCACGGTGGCGAGATGGGGCCGGGCGGGCGGGGACGCGGCGAAAGCGCCGGGGGAGTGGAGGCGGCGGCGCGGGCGGACGCGGCGATTCCGGCGAAGCGGCGCGGGCGGCGATACAAAGCGGGCGGCGCGACGGATCCGGCCGCAAGCGGGCCCGGATGGGTTCTCAGCGCAGCTGGTCGGCGGGGGACAGGTGGCGGCTCGATAGGAGCAGAGCGGTGGCGGGCGACGTGGCGTCCTCCGATTCGTCGGAGGACGTGGAGGCTGGACATGTCCGCGGGGTTGGACATGTCCGTGCATGGCGGGGAGCGGGGCTAGGGTTTCGGGGAAATCATCCGGATTTGGAATGGGGGTGTATAAATAGGCATAGAGGGAGCTAGGAGAGTCCAAATGAGGAGCGGTTGCCACGCGATCGTGATCGAACGATCGAGAGCATGGAGAGGAGTTTGCTGGGTTTTGGGCCACTTTGAAGGGTGTTGGGCTGCAACTCAAAGAGGGCTTTATGTTACCCTGTTAACCGCTGGAGTATCAAACAACCTCAAAATGGCACGAAACTTGACAAGCGGTTCATCGGTGCTATACCAAGGCCGCTTGGCAAACCTCGGGCCATTCCGAGAAAGTTTAATACCCGCACACGAAAAGAGAGAAGAGGGGACACCGGATGACATAGGTGCGCCGGATTGCAAAACGGACAACGGGGAAAATGCTCGGATGCAGGAGACGAACATGTATGCCAAAGCGATGCACATGATGACATGATATGAAATGCAGATGATGACATGGCAAAGACAGCGAATAACTGGCAGACACCTGTCGCATCGGATCCGGGGCGTTACAACACTCCACCACTACGAGAGGATCTCGTCCCGAGATCTAGGATGGCACCGGAGGGAAAAGGAAGAGGAAGAGGAGAGGTAAAACTAAGTTGCTTCTCTGACGAACGAGTGAAACCATGAACCTTGAGAGGTTGAACACAATGAAAGGAAGAAAACAACGAAGATGAGCAAAGTTGAAAACACTCCATTAGAAAAGAGGAACAAGGGATACAACGAGAACCAAGAGGTTGCAAAGACATGAATCAAGAGTTTAATGGACAAGATAGAATTCGAAACCACTCCGGTTAAAACTAGATAGAGAAGGAATAAGATTGATATAATTTGGATAGCACTCCGACTCTAAATGGAAGGAATTGAACATGAACTTGACAAGATGAGAGTATACTTGATGAAATCAACAACACACTGGCTCCAGAACTATTGAAAGAATGGCACAATGGGTAAGAAGGATTTTAGACAGCACTAAGGTTGAAAAGAAAGGCAAAACTTGATAAGATGAAAGAACTTGAATGAGAACACAACACTCCGGTTAAATTGATAGGCAAGAAAAGAACACGATGCTCACAATTCGAGATGATGAGTGAAAAGAGCAACATCACAATACCTCCGGAAGAAAGAATAGAAGATAGATCATAGGAATAACAGAATGGAGAAGAAAATGCCAACTTCTTCCACAAATGAGCTTGGAAAGCACCCTTTCAAGAAGATTAGAACGGAGTTGTTGGAAAACCAACAACGAAACGAATAAGCTTGTAGTGGGCTTATGAAAAACATCTCAAAATGCTGAGGTGATAACCGGCCACTAATGGAAGACAATTGCTTGCTTGAGATCAACAAAGAGATAAAAACTTCTTCCACCAAGAGGATAAAGAGCGAGCTTGGGTCAAGCATAATCACCACAAATAGCAACAACCCTTAAGGAAAGGCTTTAGGTGAAATATGACACAAGATAACTCCAACGAAGAGACTGATGGATTTAAAATACCTCATTCTTGACAACAATATGAATCATGGAACATGAATGGAAATTGTCAAGAGTGACATAACACCACCTCAAAAGATAAGATAGAAGGAATTGCACTTTGGAATGCAAGACGGAGAATACTTGAGCTTCTCAAAACAAAACAAGTGTTGAGCACCATGTTTAATTTTTGAGTAGCTTGGCAGATCTCAACTTCAAGAGAAATCTTGAAGAACAATTGAAGAATGAAAAGAACCCTTGATGAACCACCATGTAGAGCCTCCATGAAGAACTCCGGTAATAAAAGGATGAAAAGAAAGAGAAATTGAAAACACAAGGTGAATCCTTGCAATTATTTAGATGGATCTCGGTGATAATGAGAGCTTGGAACTCCGGGAAAAGAAAAGATGAAACAACTGAAACTGAGAATTTATTCATCAAGAACAAACTCTGTAGGAAAGGATTAATCACTTGGAGGAAATAAGAATAAGATTTATTGCATGCTTATCCTTCATCAAATTAAATTGATGACAAGCAATGGATTTAGCATACTACTTATTCTCGTAGAAAGGATTAAGAGGGATATATCAAAACTTGAGAAGGTCTTCAACGAACCACTGGTAGGATTGGAACAACAAATGAATTGCTATGATGAACAAGGAAGAGAGATCTTGAAAGAACCACCGTAGGAATTGAAAATGAAAGTAACAAAGGCCCAAATCATTGGGAAGAATGGGAAAACGAATGAAGATACTTGAGGGGATTTAGATACCTGAGAACAAAGAGATCATGAACTGATTAGAGGATATTTGAACGAAGCACCGGTATGATTTGGAGAACGAGAGCTGAAAGCTTGAATGAATAATACTGAGATGATGGGCTTCAAAGAATGAAACTGAAAAGACTCCTAAAATGCTCCGGATGGGTGAAAAAGATTCTCACAATCGAAAACAATTATGAGAGGATGTCCACAAGCTAACACCATGAATCTTGAAGAGAATAGAGCAAGATTAAAGAGAAACTCTTCTTCGGTCTTCAAATGATGAGATTGACAATGAGAAACACCACCAAGATTTATTGAGGCACACCGGAAGAATCAAAAGCGAAGAGGTTGAGCCAACTATGAAAAGAATTTGAAAGATCTTGGAGAAAAGCATTTGACTGATGATAACTCATTCTTACGTCAAACTTGGAGAAGAATTTAGGATAGCTCTGGGAAAAATAGAAGAGTCAGGTAAGATCCTGGGAAAAGACCTGTGGGTTAGGGCCCACTCAAAAGAAAACACCGTTGAACAATTGATTGAAAGAGGGGATTGCACCGGTTGAATTAAATGACTTGAATGGGATAATAATCTCCAAATGGCTTGAACGGATTAAGAATGGAAAACACGAATCTTGTGAGATATCTTCAGCACTCCAGAACAAATGAATAGGAAGAAGTGAATGATTAAGAGGTGCATCGGTATGAGAAAGCATTAGAAATGAGGAAAGGAATATGATGAATATCGAAAGCTAGAATAGGATCCACCGGAGAAGAGACAACAATGAAGGATGATGAACTTGAAGCTGTTGAGCATCTTCATGGGAAATCACCGGATAAGAACATTGACGGAAAAGAATGGAGAAACTTCACATGAATAATTGCATACTTGAATAAGAAATCTGTGTCCTTGAGGAAAAAGGGTGGGAGGGCGGGAAAACAAAGGCAACTTGGGACGGATGAAACAAACACCGTTGAGAAAACTTAGAATTGATCTTGCGGATGGAAAGAATGATGGGATCCACTTGAAGAGAAACACGCCGGTTGAAAAGGATTGACATGACAATCTTGATTGTCGAGAAGGATTGGTATTCACATCGGAATATGAGAACACCATTTCGGAAAGGTATGGAATCAACACTTGACTTCGAAGCAACTCGAATACCACAAATAAAACAAAACAAAGGATTTGGCTTGCAGAATAAGCCGGAACAAATACATATGATAGAGATTTACCCAATCCCATATCATGCATCTGTTGGAAAGATATTCTAGGAGCTACTTGAATTCCCACCTATAAAACTCCCGAAACTTTCTGGTTATGCAATCTGGTGTTGGGGATACAGGGGAAGCAATATATCTCACCCAAACTAACAATACCTACATCCAAGCTGTATCCATCCGTCAACACATAACCAAGAAACCTTCGAAATTGTGTACCTCAACCTTCAAAAGCATCCGTTATACGAAGTCATGGCAATACTCCCGTACTCACCTCAAGATCGGGTTAGCGGGGTTATCTCACCAACAACTGCATAAAAGAGATTTTCGATGTCGGCGCATTAAACTCGGTATTCCAACTGCAACGATAAAATTATGACGACAACACCTCGAGCTCAACTCCCCGACACCTCCACTAAAAAAAACCCTGCTGACGGGAGGCACCAAGACAATGTTGTCATCATAAAACCATCGGAACGATTCCAAGATACCCGCGTGATCCTAAAAAAAAATTTAGTGAAATTTGAGAAGAGAAGAGTCAAAACTCTACGTCAGGATGCCTTACCAGAGCGATGAAGAGACTGGGGAGTAAAAAGAATTCCTAACTCTCTGATATATATAATCCTAAATGACTCAAAACATTTTTCTAGACACAACTCGCCGCTAAAAACGATCAAGCAAAGGGGCTCCTAAGGTCGGAAGGCTCGACACCAACTTGTAACGCCTCGATGCGGCTATATCTCCCACGTGTCGAAGCACGACTTAGAGGCATAACCGCATTGAAATCAATGTCGCAAGTGAGGTAATCTTCACACAACCCAAGTAATACATAAGGGAAAGAGGTACATAGTTGGCTTACAATCGCTAGTTCACACAATTACATGAATAAAGCATTACATCATCCAGATACAATCAAGGTCCGACTACGGAACCAAAAAAAAGAAGAACCCCAAATGCGATAAAGGTCCTCGATCGACCCTAACTGGGCTCCAAGATCGATCAACTAGAGCGAAACAACACAAAGGGCAAGATCTTCATCGAGCTCCTCCTCGAGCTGGCTTGCGCCACCGCCGTAACATAGGCACCGCAAACTGGTTTTGAAGTATCCGTGAGCCACGAGGACTCAAAGAATCCCATTACCATGGGTATCAAGACTAGCAAAGCTTAATGGGAAAGGAAGGGGTAAAGTGGTGAGGTTGCAGCAGCGACTAAGCATGATATGGTGGCTAACATACGCAAAAGAGAGCGAGAAGAGATCAAGCGGAACGGTCGTGAAGCTAGCAATGATCAAGAGGTGATCCTGAACACCTACTTACGTCAAGCATAACACAGAAACCATGTTCACTTCCCGGACTCCGCCGAGAAGTGACCATCACGGCTACACACTCGGTTGATGCGTTTTAATTCGGATCTGGTGTCAAGTTATCTACAACCGGACATTAACAAATTCCCATCTGCCACATAACCGCGGGCACGGCTCTCGAAAGTTTATACCCTGCAGGGTGTCCCAACTTAGCCCATGACAAGCTCTCGCGATCATCGGCGAATAGACCTTCACCCGAGACACTCCGATCGACTCGGTATCCCAGACATCAAGACATTTCGACAA
Source organism: Aegilops speltoides (assembly GCA_021437245.1). Classification (NCBI taxonomy): domain Eukaryota; kingdom Viridiplantae; phylum Streptophyta; class Magnoliopsida; order Poales; family Poaceae; genus Aegilops; species Aegilops speltoides. The sequence goes on from CM038141.1 coordinate 379,233,644, forward strand.
TGGTAAAACAAGACCAGAAGACCTCCCGGCGCGCGACATCCCGATAATAGCCGCACAGATCTCGCCTCGTGCCACGACCGGATGAGCAATCTGTATAACTAAAACCAGACCTCAAGTTTTTGAGGTGGCGCCGCAAAGCGCTCTAGTTTGGACCAACACTTAGACAAGCATTGGCCCGGGGCTGAATAAAGATGACCCTTGGGTTAATTACTCCCAAGGGAAAAGTAGGTGGTGGTGAGGCAAGTGGTAAAAGGCAATGTTGGGCCTTGCCGGACAAGTTTTATTCAAAGCAAACCGTCGGGGGGTCCCATAAATCACCCGACCGCAGAAGGAACGCAAAATCCGGGAACATAACACCGTATGACGGAAACTAGGGCGGCAAGAGTGGAACAAAACACTGGCATAAGGCCGAGCCTTCCACCCTTTACCAAGTATATAGATGCATTAATAATATAAGAGATATTGTGATATCCCAACCAAAATCCTGTCCACCATGGAGAAATCTTCAACTTCACCTGCAACTAGCAACGCTATAAGAGGGGCTGAGCAAAGCGGTAACATAGCCAAACAACGGTTTGCTAGGAATGGTGTCAAAGGTTAGAGGTTCATGGCAATTTGGGATGGCTGGACAAACAGGTAATAGGTAGCGCAGCATAGCGAAAGAACGAGGCAACTAGCATAGCAATGATAGTAGTGAGATCCAGGGTAACGGTCATCTTGCCTGAAATCCCGCAAGGAAGAAGAACGAGTCCATGAAGAAGACAAACGGACGTCGTCGAACGAATCCTCACAACTCCGGAACGAAATCGAAGCTAACGAGAGAAGCAACCCGGAAAGAAGCAAACAACATGGTAAACACACAAGCATAATCATGGCATGATGCACAATCAAGTATGATGCATGTCCGGTTTAATGAGGCATGGCATGGCAAAGTGCAACAAACAATGCTAGAAGTTAAGTGGAGCTCAATATGCAACGAGTTGCATATTGACGAAACACCACATGCATATATTTAGTTTGATCTCGTTATAAGCTACTCAACAATATTAAATGTTGTTAAACATGGCAAGGGGTGAAGCATATGAAAACTACCTAACTAGGCAAGTTTAAATGAGGCCGGAACAACAAACAACAATTCCTGAAAATCCCCATGAGCAATATTCAAATTTGGTACTGTTCTGCTCTAAACACAATTTTAAAGTTGTTAAACAGGAAAATAAAGTGGACCATGTTAAACTAGGCATTTTTCCACCCCATTTACATATAAAGTTTATTTAAATCCGAGTTACGGTTATTTAGTTATGAATTAAATCATTTTAGCATGGCATTTATGCAAATTTAAATAAACAGCAAGTTAAACATTTCAAACATGGATGAAAGTGGGATATTATTAATCTACACAATATTCTAAGCATTTTACATATATAAATCATTTTAATCCGATGCACGGTTTGTGAGTTATTAATGCATGAAGTCTAGGGACTAATCTGTAAAACTGCAGACTCTGGATAATTAGCAAATTCGCACATCTGGGAAAAACGTATGTGGGCCGAATCTGGCAGGCCCGGTAGTGGATAGGAGAGGCTGGGGGTTTTCTCACCATGGGCTGGCCCAAGAAGACGGAGGGCGAGGCGGGCCGGCGTGGAGGCTGGCTGGCTGGGCCTTGACCTGGGTGGGGGCGGCCGATGTGGCCAGGACGGGCCCACATGGCGGCGGCGTAGGGCGAGGCCTCGTGCTCACGCTGTGAGGCAGGGGGAGGCCGCGGCGCGGGCGAGTCCGGGCGAGGCGCGGCCGGCGATGGAGGGGGGCCGAACGGGTCGCGGTGGCGCTGGGTCCAACTCCGCCGATCGGGCGGAGGTGACCGGATCCGGCAGGGGATGTTGGGGCCAGCGAAGCCGGGCGGGTCTGCTCCAGCCGGTGGTGGCATCGAGAGCAGCAGCAGCGGCCGGGCGGTGGAGCACGGCGCGTCTTGTGGCCGGCGGCGGGACGCGCGAAGCGCCAAGGGGAGTGGAAGAGGCGGCGGGGCATGGACGCGGCGATTCCAAATGAAGCGGCGAAGGGCGATCTGCGCAGCAGGGCGGCGCGACGGATCCGGCCAGGCGGGCCCTTGGATGGGCCTCGGCGGCGCGCTGTGTCGGCAGGGGACAGGTGGCGGCTCGGGATAGGAGCAGACCGGTGGCGGGGCGACGTGGCGTCCTCCGATTCGTCGGAGCGACGTGGAGGCTGGACATGTCCGGCGGGGTTGGACATGTCCGGCGCGCGAGGGGAGCGGGGCTAGGGTTTTGGGGGAAATCATCCGGGATTTGGAATGGGGGTGTATAAATAGGCATAGAGGGAGCTAGGAGAGTCCAAATGAGGAGTGGTTTTCGGCCACGCGATCGTGATCGAACGACCAAGAGCATGGAGAGGAGTTTGCTGGGTTTTGGGCCACTTTGGAAGGGGTGTTGGTCTGCAACTCAAAGAGGGCTTTGCGGTTACCCAGTTAACCGTTGGAGTATCAAACAACCTCCAAATGGCACGAAACTTGACATGCGGTCTACCGGTGCTATACCAAGGCCACTTGGCAAACCTCGGGCCATTCCGAGAAAGTTTAATACCCGCACACGAAAAGAGAGAAGAGGGGACACCGGATGACATAGGAGCGCCGGATTGCAAAACGGACAACGGGGAAAATGCTCGGATGCATGAGACGAACATGTATGCCAAAGCGATGCACATGATGACATGATATGAAATGCAGATGATGACATGGCAAAGACGGCGAATAATCGCGTACACACGTCAGATCGGATCCGGGCGTTACACATAACCGGGAGGAATCGCCCAAGAGTGATGTAATCGCTTCAGCGGGCTCTTGCCGATAGAGATAGATCGCATATGTCCGGGCGGGTGGGTGGACTAAAATCCGGATCCCTGCCCATCTTGGGGCTTAAAGGCCGAAGTTTCGAATCCGGAAGCTTGGGTTGCTGGATACGATCCAGCGAGTCCGGAGCGATGCATGGTTTTAAGTTCAATGCTCGATCGAAGTCCATCCCTCCGCGGAAATTCGGCATGGAGGGTTCGGGAATCCGGACGTGACTAGTTTTCAATATAGGCAAAGAGTTGCCGTATTGCACCTCTACCACTATGACGTCGTGGGTGGCCTGGGGAGAGTTAATCTCTCTCAGATCGGTTTTAAGCCCAATCTGATTATAGTCTGTAGCGACTCCCAGGGCGGCGATGCGATCCAAGAGCTCGTTAACGGACGAGAGCTCTATCGGATCCAATTGTTCAGCAGATTTCGAGCTGACGCGAAGATTGCTTCTGACGACTTGAGAAGTCATTGTCGAAGCGGTGGCCGGACTGGCGGTCATAAGAAAACCACCTAGCCGGATAGTTTGGCCGGCGGCCAAGGCTCCTTTGGTGAAAACACCGTCTTTGAAGACGGGTGGAGGCATCCTTCCTATTGGTGACGGCACAGAGGAACTCTCAATGAAAGCACCAATGTCGGTGTCAAAACCGGCGGATCTTGGGTAGGGGGTCCCAAATGTGCGCCTAGGCGGATGGTAACAGAGACGGGGACACGATGTTATTACCTGTGTTCGGCCCTCTCGATGGAGGTAAAACCCTACTTCCTGCTTGATTAATATTGATGATATGGGTAGTACAAGAGTGGATCTACCACGAGATCAAGGAGGCTAAACCCTAAAGCTAGCCTATGGTATGATTGTTGTAATGTATGTTGTCCCACGGACTAAGGCCCTCCGGTTTATATAGACACGGAGGAGGCTAGGGTTACACAGAGTCGGTTACAATGGTAGGAGATCTACATATCCGTATTGCCAAGCTTGCCTTCCACGCCAAGGAAGTCCCATCCGGACACGGGACGCAGTCTTCAATCTTGTATCTTCGTAGTCTTGGAGTCCGGCGGACGATGATAGTCCGGCTGTCCGGACACCCCCTAGTCCAGGACTCCCTCACCGGCCCTTGGCGGCCATGACGAGTGGCATCATTCTCTCCGTTGAAATCCCACATGGGGTGGCCCCTGTATTGCAGCGGTTGCACCCCCCGCATAATGCACGTGCCCATGACTCCAATCATGGTCAGTCTGGAATGGGCCAGTAACCTTATCCGTCCCATCAAATAATGGATGCTCTTGTCTTCCTCCAGCTGGGGGCTCCGCGGACGCCAACTCAGGCATTTCTTCAAAGGAGCATTGCTGAACTCCGGGAGGCCGATCCGAACAGGGTCCAGCGGTGGAGCGTCTTCTACGTAAAACCATTCTGAAGGCCAGTCTTCAGACGCCTTCTTAGGGGTTTTGGATGGATATCCGGTCCCGGCGATGCGCCATATTTCGGCACCGCCCACTTGATATATGGACCCCTCGTGAGAGCGGGTACGAGGCGAATAACCTCTTCCACAAGCAAATGGGGCTCGATGCCCGTGAATAGCTCGCAAAGAGCTACGGCCCGCAATATGCAAAATCGAGGCGGGGTGAGGTGACGGAGCTGGAGTCCGTAGAACTCGAAGCCCGGAGGAACGGATGTACAGAAATCCAAGCCCCTTATCGTAGGGGACGAAGCATACCCGCTCCCTTTGTTGGGACTTGGGTGGCCTCCGCTTGCTTCCCACCTTTGTAGGTGGCCAGCCCGCTCAAACCGAACCATAAAGGCCGGAGGAAGATATCCTCCGCTTGGAGCGTCACTAGCTCGTTGTGCGGGACAGAACATCTCCTCCAATCTCCTGGCAGAGGGCTGGGAGCGCGAGAGGAGGAGCCGCGTCGACGGTCCATGGTGGAACGGATTTTTGGTCAAAAGCGCTCCGATGAGTACTTGCGGAAGGAAGATGGTGTGATTCGGATCTGGATTCTTGCCTCTCTTATAGGCAGATTATTTGCGCAGCTAGGGGGTAAAACATAAAAGATACCCTGGCTTTTCGCATTCGTGCGACGCGTGGAAGAAGGCCATTATTGGGCGTGGAAGCCAAGGAGCGCAATGTTTACAAAAGAGCCGGACACTATTTGGCAGGTACATGGAACTTAAAGGAGAACCCGCCTTGCAACGCCGAAGACTATACGCGCTGGACTTATCGTCATTGAAGCCTTGTTCGGGGGCTACTGAGGTAGTCCTGGACAAGGGGGTGTCCGGACAGCCGGACTATCATCATCAGCCGGACTCCAAGACTATGAAGATACAAGATTGAAGACTTCGTCCCGTGTCCGGATGGGACTTTCCTTGGCGTGGAAGGCAAGCTTGGCGATACGGATATGTAGATCTCCTACCATTGTAACCGACTCTGTAACCCTAGCCCTCTCCAAAGGTCTATATAAACCGGAGAGTTTTAGTCCGTAGGGACACACAACCATTACAACAATCATACCATAGGCTAGCTTTTAGGTTTAGCCTCCTTGATCTCATGGTAGATCCACTCTTGTACTACCCATATCATCAATATCAATCAAGCAGAGTAGGGTTTTACCTCCATCGAGAGGGCCCAACACGGTAAAACATCGTGTCCCTTGTCTCCTGTCACCATCCGCCTAGATGCACAGTTCGGGACCCCCTACCCGAGATCCGCCGGTTTTGACACCAACATGGATCCTTATCCACTTATATATGGGCGGACGAAGCTATGCGTCCTGACCGGCCTAGTAAAACTCGCTTATCTCCCAAGCGCCGCAATCGATGGCGCGGTTGGGTTACCCACGTCCGTATTAATGGGAATCCCGGAATAAGGGGAACACAATCTCTGCTTCGACAAGACGTGCCAAGGAAACCGCTTCGCTAAACGCGCTGAGGTGGTATAATAAAAACGATTCGAGTAAAAGCTTGGCCGTGGGTGATGTCACGCCACGAAATACGTCAGCAGATTGAACTTGTGTAAATGCTATTCTCTCTACGGTGGTATGTGGAATTTATTTTGCAGAGCCGGACACTGGTGTACACAATCTTCTATGAATTATTCGGAGGAGGAACCCGCCTAGCAATGCCGAAGACAATGTGCGTGCCAGACTCGTCATCATTGAAGTCTAGTTCAGGGGCTACTGAGGGAGTCCTGGACTAGGGGGTGTCCGGATAGTCGAACTATCATCATCGGCCGGACTCCAAGACTATGAAGATACAAGATTGAAGACTTCGTCCCGTGTCCGGATGGGACTTTCCTTGGCGTGGAAGGCAAGCTTGGCGATACGGATATGTAGATCTCCTACCATTGCAACCGACTCTGTGTAACCCTAGCCCTCTCCGGTGTCTATATAAACCGGAGGGTTTTAGTCCGTAGGACAACAACAATCACAACAATCATACCATAGGCTAGCTTCTAGGGTTTAGCCTCCTTGATCTCGTGGTAGATCCACTCTTGTACTACCCATATCATCAATATCAATCAAGCAGGAGTTGGGTTTTACCTCCATCGAGAGGGCCCGACCCTGGGTAAAAAGATCGTGTCCCTTGTCTCCTGTTACCATCCGCCTAGACGCATAGTTCGGGACCCCCCACTACTAGGAAAAGGGCTATAGATGGAATTGACACTAATGGCGCACCACACATGTGGTGCGCCATTGCTATATACTAATGGCGCACCATGTGTTGGTACGCCATTAGTTTCCAAATACTAATGGCGCACCACATCCCACGGTGCGCCATTAGTAAAAAAAATTTGTTTTTTATTTTTCAAAACTTCTAATGAGACGGTGGGTGTGGTGCGCCATTACTAGTTTTAACTAGTAATGGCGCACCACACCCACCGCGGCGCCATTAGAAGTTTTGAGAAAAGAAGTAAAAAATTATAAAAAATTATAAAAATTTTGTTAGTAATGGCGCACCGGTTGACAGTGCGCCATTACTAGTTTTAACTAGTAATAACTAGTAATGGCGCACTGTCCACCGGTGCGCCATTACTAAGTTTTTATCAAAAAATTTCAAACAAAATTTCAAAAAAATTTTTTTTTTCAAAACTAGTAATGGCGCACCGTGGTTGTGGTGCGCCATTACTAGTTTAACTACTAATGGCGCACCACCCCACGGCGCCATTAGTAGTTTGCCCAGCTTCCACCGAATGCACCCCCTCTTGGACCGCTTTTCAGTTTTAAAAAAATAAAAAAATGATAAAAATGTCAAAAAATAAAAGAAAATAAGTTTTCCATGTGATATGTGGTCTAGTTGTTGGGAAAATTTACAAATATAAATTTCGACTTTATTTGTAAAATCTCTCTGAAAATTTGTAAAATGGGCATAACTTTTGCATACGAACTCGGATTAAAAAGTTTTATATATGAAAAATCATCTACTCGAAAAGTTACATCCGAATTTAAAATCCTCAAAAGCCAAACAGAAAAAAAGTTACGGGGCTTTTAAGATCTGGAGGCAAAAAAATTCAAAAAAAAATTTAGTTTTTTTAGTTTTTGTTAAATCTGGTCAAACTATGGTCAAACTAATGATTCAAGAATATTAGTTTTAATAAATAATTATTTTAGTTTTTTTGAATTTTGGTCAAATTTGGTCAAACTATGGTCAAACTGTGGTCAAATCTGGTCAAACTGTGGTCAAATCTGGTCAAACTGTGTGCGAACTAATTATTCAAGAAATATTAGTGTTACTAATTTTTTAGAACAATAGTTTCAAACTCAAACAGTGAAATGTGTCAGTACATGCTCAAGCTAAATTCCTGAGGTTAATAGGATTGACATCTTACTTTTGTTAGGAAAACAACAAGTGCAGACTTGGAAACGAGGGACAATAGAACCCGGAAGTTAAGCGTGCTCAGGTTAGAGTAGTGAGAGGGATGGGTGACCTTTTGGGAAGTTTGACCATGGAGTGCGATTTGACCTGAGATTAAGCATATTGACTCGAGATTAAGCCATAGTGACCTGAGATTAAGAAAAAAACAAAAAAAAATTGGAAATTTTGAAAAATAAAATTAAAAAAAATCCTGCAAAAAAAATTTGAAAAAAAATTGTTACTAATGGCGCACTCCTATGTGGTGCGCCATTAGTATACCAGATACTAATGGCGCACCGTGGGCCATACTTATGGCGCACCAGCGGTGCGCCATTAGAAAAAAATTCTAGTGGCGTGATGCTAATGGCGCACCGATAGTGCGCCATTAGTAGGCAAAACCGGTGCGCCATTAGAAGGCTTTTTCCTAGTAGTGCCCTACCCGAGATCCGCCGGTTTTGACACCGACACATATACATCAAAATAAGAACCAAATCTCCTCTCAAGCACCACATGCTTAGCCCTCCAAGCCTTGCCATAAGATATTTTGTACTTGAACCCGGCGAAGACTTTTGTCTGGATTGCCTTCACTTCCATAGCTTTGCCCTGCACTATCTCATCGTAAAACAACCGTGCAATAAGCGTTGATGAAAGGTTGGTGTCGGTGTCAAAACCAGCGGATCTCGGGTAGGGGGTCCAGAACTGTGCGTCTAGGCGGATGGTAACAGGAGACGAGGGACACGATGTTTTACCTGTTGGGCCCTCTCGATGGAGGTAAAACCCTCGTCCCCGCTTGATTAATATTGATGATATGGGTATTACAAGAGTGGATCTACCACGAGATCAAGGAGGCTAAACCCTAAAGCTAGCCTATGGTATGATTGTTGTAATGTATGTTGTCCTACGGACTAAGGCCCTCCGGTTTATATAGACACCAGAGGAAGCTAGGGTTACACAGAGTCGGTTACAATGGTAGGAGATCTACATATCCGTATTGCCAAGCTTGCCTTCCACGCCAAGGAAAGTCCCATCCGGACACGGGACGGAGTCTTCAATCTTGTATCTTCGTAGTCTTGGAGTCCGGCGGACGATGATAGTCCGGTTGTCGGACACCCCTAGTCCAGACTCCTCAAGAGCCTCTCAACCAGGCTTCAATGACGATAAGTCCGGCGCGCATAATGTTCGGCATTGCAAGGCCGGTTCCTCCATTGAATAAGCCAGAGAAGATCATGAGCACCAGGATAGTGTCCGGCTCTGCAAAATAAATTCCACATTCCACCGTAGAGAGAATAAAATGTACACTAGTCCAATCTGCTGACGTATTATGCGGCGTGACATCACTCCGCTACCAAGCCTTTGTTTGAATCGTTTTTTACCATACCACCTCAGCACGTTTAGCGAAGCGGTTTCCTTGGCACGTCTTGTCGAAGCAGAGATCGTGTTCCCCTTATTCCGGGATTCCCATCAATACGGACATGGGTAACCCAACCGCGCCACTGACGGTGGCGCTTGGGAGATAAGCGAGTTTTATCAGGCCGGTGGGGACGCATAGTTTTCGTCCGCCTATATATAAGGGATGAGGATTTACATTCTCATCTACGCCTTCTTCCTCCTTTGCTTATCCATCTCCGCGCACTCGAGCTCCAACGCCCAAGCTCGCGCATCTCGCCCCGACCTTCTCCGAATATGTCCGGAGCGGGAGGCAAATGGTTGGCCTCCACCGTTAAGGAGGAGCACATCACCAAGCTGCGCAACACCGGATACCTTTCCAGCAATATCGCGCATCGGCTGCCCGACGAGGGGCAGCTCATCCCTACCCCTGGGCCCCATGAGAGGGTCGTCTTCCTTCCCCACTTCCTCCGCGGACTGGGCTTCCCACTCCACCCATTCGTCCGGGGGCTCATGTTTTACTACGGCCTGGATTTCCACGATCTGGCGCCGAACTTCATCCTCAACATCTCGACGCTTATCGTGGGTGCGAGGCCTTCCTCTGCATCCGCCCCACTTCGCCTGTGGCTCAAGACCTTCAACGCAAGCAAGGTTGTGAAGGGCACGCAAGCGAATGCGGAGGCGCCATGTTGGGTAAGTTGCCCAACGCCCTTTGGCTCGAAGGGCCTTCGTGGACTGCGTCAAGGGGTGGCAATCGGGTGGTTCTACATCACCGAGCCGCGAAGCCCACATGGGCGGCGGCCCCGAAGTTTAGATCTGGCGTCCCCACGCAGCTCACCTCCCGAAAGAGAAGGGCTTGCCGTGGGGCAATCCGGCGAGGTGACGGACTCGAGCCTGCATCCGTAAGCCGGTGAGCAATAAGCTCGTGCTCGCCGACATGGTCCAAGTCATGCTCATCTGCCGGATTCTCCCATGCCAAGAACGGGCATTCAATCTGTGGGAGTTCAGTCCGGAACAGCACCAGGCGCTGAGCGGGCTCTTCGATACGACATACGAAGGTGCCTGGAGGGTGTTGTTTAAGGGCGCCGAAGCCCCCACATCCGCGACGGAATATCACGGATTTCGCTCGCAGCATCCAGCTGACGAGGTAAGTGATCCAACCCTGTTACGGGACACTTGTGTTAATTAAACTGATTCTAAGAGGGTTTCAATCTCTCTTTTCCTTTGACAGGAATGGATGGAGAAGACCAAGCAGCTCATCAGCCCGGCTCCCATGCCAGAAGACCCAGAGAACGCCCGTTTAGCAGGGCTGCTGGTTCCGGCACCGCACGTTGAAGGAAATATGCCCTAGAGGCAATAATAAAGTTATTATTTATTTCCTTATTTCATGATAAATGTTTATTATTCATGCTAGAATTGTATTAACCGGAAACATAATACATGTGTGAATACATAGACAAACATAGTGTCACTAGTATGTCTCTACTTGACTAGCTCGTTTATCAGAGATGGTTATGTTTCCTAGCCATGGACAAAAGAGTTGTCATTTGATTAACGGGATCACATCATTAGGAGAATGATGTGATTGACTTGACCCATTCCGTTAGCTTAGCACTTAATCGTTTAGTATGTTGCTATTGCTTTCTTCATGACTTATACATGTTCCTGTAACTATGAGATTATGCAACTCCGCTTACGGAGGAACACTTTGGTACTACCAAACGTCACAACGAATCGGGTGATTATAAAGGAGTACTACAGGTGTCTCCAAAGGTACATGTTGAGTTGGCGATTTCGAGATTAGGTTTTGTCACTCCGATTGTCGGAGAGGTATCTCTGGGCCCTCTCGGTAATGCACATCATTATAAGCCTTGCAAGCAATGTGACCAATGAGTTGGTTACGGATGATGCATTACGAACGAGTAAAGAGACTTGTCGGTGACGAGATTGAACTAGGTATTGGATACCGACGATCGAATCTCGGACAAGTAACATACCGATGACAAAGGAACAACGATGTTGTTATGCGGTTTGACCGATAAAGATCTTCGTAGAATATGTAGGAGCCAATATGGGCATCTAGGTCCCGCTATTGGTTATTGACCGAGAATAGTTCTAGGTCATGTCTACATAGTTCTCGAACCCGTAGGGTCCGCACGCTTAAGGTTTCGATGATGCTTATATTATGAGTTTATGAGTTTTGATGTACCGAAGGAGTTCGGAGTCCCGGATGAGATCGGGGACATGACGAGGAGTCTCGAAATGGTCAAGACGTAAAGATCGATATATTGGACGACTATATTTGGAGTTCGGAAAGGTTCCGAGTGATTCGGTATTTTCGAGTACCGAGAGTTACGGAATTCGCCGGGAGTATATGGGCCTTATTGGGCCATACGGAATAGAGGAGAGAGGCCGAAGGAAGGAGGGGCGCAGCCCCTCTGGTCCGAATTGGACAGGGGTGCGGCCCCTTTCCTTCCTCCTCTCCCCTCTTTCCCCTTCTCCTACTCCAACAGGAAGGAGGAGTCCTACTCCTGGGAGTAGGACTCCCTTCTTGCGCGCCTCCTCCTAGGCCGGCCGCCTCCTCCCCTTGCTCCTTTATATACGGGGCAGGGGGCACCCCATGACACACAAGTTGATCTACGGATCGTTCCTTAACCGTGCGGTGCCCCTTCCACCATATTCCACCTCGGTCATATCGTCGCTTAAGGCGAAGCCTCGCGCCGATAGAACATCAAGATCGCTACCACGCCGTCGTGCTGACGGAACTCTCCCTCGACACTCAGCTGGATCGGAGTTCGAGGGACGTCATCGAGCTGAACGTGTGCTGAACTCGGAGGCTCCGTACGTTCGGTGCTTGGATCGATCGGACCGGGAGGACGTACGACTACTTCCTCTACGCTGCGTCAACGCTTCCGCTTCGGTCTACGAGGGTACGTAGACAACACTCTCCCCTCGTTGCTATATCATCACCATGATCTTGCATGTGCGTAGGAAAATTTTGAAATTACTACGTTACCCAACAGTGGTATCAGAGCCTAGGTTTTTATGGTTTGATGTTATTTGCACGAGTAGAACACAAGTGAGTTGTGGGCGATATAAGTCATACTGCTTACCAAAGATGTCATACTTTGGTTCAGCGGTATTGTTGGATGAAGCGGCCCGACCGACATTACGCCAGACGCTTACGCGAGACTGGTTTTACCGCCGTGCTTTGCACACAGTGACTAGTGGGTGTCGGTTTCTCCAACTTTAGTTGAACTGAGTGTGCTACGCCCGGTCCTTGCGTGAGTTAAAACAGCATCAACTTGACAAACTATCGCTGTGGTTTTGATGCGAGGTGAGATTGGTTCTTGCTTAAGCCCGTAGCAGCCACGTAAAACTTGCAACAACAAAGTAGAGGACGCCTAACTTGTTTTTGCAGGGCATGTTGTGATGTGATATGGCCAAGACATGATGCTATATTTTATTGTATGAGATGATCATGTTTTGTACCCGAAGTTATCGGCAACTGGCAGGAGCCATATGGTTGTCGCTTTATTGTATGAAATGCAAACGCCCTGTAATTGCTTTACTTTATCACTAACCGGTAGCGATAGTCGTAGAAGCAATAGATGGCATAAACGACAACGATGCAACAATGGAGATCAAGGTGTCGCGCCGGTGACGATGGTGATCATGATGGTGCTTCGGAGATGGAGATCACAAGCACAAGATGATGATGGCCATATCATATCACTTATATTGATTGCATGTGATGTTTATCCTTTATGCATCTTATCTTGCTTTGATTGACGGTAGCATTTTAAGATGATCTCTCACTATAAATTATCAAGAAGTGTTCTCCCTGAGTATGCACCGTTGCCAATGTTCGTCGTGCCCAGACACCACGTGATGATCGGGTGTGATAAGCTCTACATCCATCTACAACGGGTGCAAGCCAGTTTTGCACACGCGGAATACTCAGGTTAAACTTGACGAGCCTAGCATATGCAGATATGGCCTCGGAACACGGAGACCGAAAGGTCGAGCGTGAATCATATAGTAGATATGATCAACATAAGATGTTCACCATTGAAAACTACTCCATCTCACGTGATGATTGGTTATGGTTTAGTTGATTTGGATCACGTGATCACTTAGATGACTAGAGAGATGTCTGTCTAAGTGGGAGTTCTTAAGTAATATGATTAATTGAACTTAAATTTATCATGAACTTAGCCCTGGTAGTATTTTGCAAATTATGTTGTTAGATCAATAGCTCGCATTGTTGCTTTCATATGTTTATTTTTGATATGTTCCTAGAGAAAATTGTGTTGAAAAATGTTAGTAGCAATGATTCGGATTGGATCCGCGATCTGAGGTTTATCCTCATTGCTGCACAGAAGAATTATGTCCTTAATGCAGCGCTAGGTGACAGACCTATTGCAGGAGCAGATGCGCACGTTATGAACGCTATTAGCTCAATATGATGACTACTTGATAGTTTTGTGCACCATGCTTTATGACTTAGAATCGACGTCAAAGATGTTTTGAACATCATGGACCATATGAGATGTTCCAGGAATTGAAGTTAATATTTCAAGCAAATACCCGAGTTGAGAGATATGAAGTCTCCAACAAGTTCTATAGCTAAAAGATGGAGGAGAATCGCTCAACTAGTGAGCATGTGCTCAGATTGTCTGGGTACTACAATCGCTTGAATCAAGTGGGAGTTAATCTTCCAGATAAGAAGTGATTGACAGAATTCTCTAGTCACCATCACCAAGTTAGTAGAACTCCATGATGAACTATAGTATGCAAGGGATGATGAAATGATTCCCGAGTTTTTTCATGATGATGAAATCGATGAAGGTAGAAATCAAGAAAGAACATCAAGTGTTGATGGTTAACAAGACCACTAGTTTCAAGAAAAGGGCAAAGGGATAGAAGGGAACTTCAAGAAGAACTGCAAGCAAGTTGCTGCTCAAGTGAAGAAGCTCAAGTCTGGACCTAAGCCTGAGACTAAGTGCTTCTACTGCAAAGGGACTCACCTTCGAAGCGAACTACCCCAAGTATTTGGTGGATAAGAAGGATGGCAAAGTGAACAAAGGTATATTTGATATACATGTTATTGATGTGTACTTTACTAGTGTTTATAGCAACCCCTCGGTATTTGGTACTGGTTCGGTTGCTAAGAGTAGTAACTCAAAGCGGAGTTGCGTATAAATGAAACTAGTTAAGGGTGAAGTGACGATGTGTGTTGAAAGTACTTTCAAGATTGATATGATCATCATCGCACACTCCCTATACTTTCGGGATTAGTGTTGAACCTAAATAAATGTTATTTGGTGTTTGCGTTGAGCATGAATATGATTTGATCATGTTTATTGCAATACGGTTATTCATTTAAGTAAGAGAATAAACTGTTGTTCTGTTTACATGAATAAAACCTTATATGGTTACACACCCAATGAAAATGGTTCATTGGATCTCGATCGTAGTGATACACATATTCGTAATATTGAAACCAAAAGATGCAAAGTTAATAATGATAGTGCAACTTATTTGTGGCATTGCAGTTTAGGTCATATCGGTGTAAAGCGCATGAAGAAACTCCATGCTGATGGGATTTTGGAATCACTTGATTATGAATCACTTGATGCTTGCGAACCATGCCTCATGGGCAAGATGACTAAGACTCCGTTCTCCGGAACGTGGAGCGAGCAACTGACTTATTGGAAATAATACATACTGATGTATGCGATCCGATGAGTGTTAAGGCTCGCAGCGGGTATCGTTATTTTCTGACCTTCACAGATGATTTGAGCAGATATGGGGATATCTACTTGATGAAACATAAGTCTGAAATAGTTGAAAGGTTCAAAGAATTTTAGAGTGAAGTGGAAAAATCATCGTAACAAGAAAAATAAAGTTTCTACGATCTGATCGCGGAGACAAATATTTGAGTTACGAGTTTGGTCTTCAATTAAAACAATGTGGAATAGTTTCACAAATTCATGCCACCTAGAACACCACATCATAATGGTGTGTCCGAATGTCATAACCGTACTTTATTGGATATAGTACAATCTATGATGTTTCTTACCAATTTACCAATATCGTTTTGGGATCATGCATTAGAGACAACTGCATTCACGTTAAATAGGGAACCATCTAAATCCGTTGAGACGACACTATATGAAATGTGGTTTAGCAAGAAACCCAAGTTGTCGTTTCTTAAAGTTTGGGGCTGAGATGCTTATGTGAAAAAGTTTCATCCTGATAAGCTCGAACCCAAATCGGAGAAGTGCGTCTTCATAGAATACCCAAAGGAAATTGTTGGGTACACCTTCTATCACAGATCCGAAGGCAAAATATTCGTTGCTAATAAATGGATCCTTTCTAGAGAAGGAGTTTCTCTCGAAAGAAGTGAGTGGGAGGAAAGTAGAACTTGATGAGGTAACAGTACCAGCTCCCTTATTGGAAAGTAGTTCATCACAGAAATCGGTTCCTGTGACACCTACACCAATTAGTGAGGAAGTTAATGATAATGATCATGAAACTTCAGATCAAGTTGTTACTAAACTTCGTAGATCAACCCGAGTAAGATCTGCACCAGAGTGGTACGGTAATCCTATTCTGAAAGTCATGTTACTAGACCATGATGAACCTACGAACTATGAGGAAGCGATGATGAGCCCAGATTCCGCGAAATGGCTTGAGGCCATAAAATCTGAGATATGATCCATGTATGAGAACAAAGTATGGACTTTGATTGACTTGCTCGATGATCAGCAAGCCAGGTTAATTAAATGGATTTTTAAGAGGAAGACGGACGCTAATAGTATTGTTACTATCTACAAAGCTAGAATTGTCGAAAAAGGTTTTTGACAAAGTTCAAGGTGTTGACTACGATGAGAGTTTCTCACTCGTATCTATGCTTAAGTCTGTCCGAATCATGTTAGCGATTGCTGCATTTTATGAAATCTGGCAAATGGATAAACAAAACTGCATTCCTTAATGGATTTATTAAAGCAAGAGTTGTATGTGATGCAACCAGAAGGTTTTGTCAATCCTAAAGGTGTTAACAAAATGTGCAAGCTCCAGCGATCCATCTATGGACTGGTGCAAGCATCTCGGAGTTGGAATATACGCTTTGATAAGTTAATCAAAGCATATAGTTTTATACAGACTTGCGGTGAAGCATGTATTTACAAGAAAGTGAGTGGGAGCACTACAATATTTCTGATAAGTATATGTGAATGACATATTGTTGATCGGAAATAATGTAGAATTATTCTGCAAAGCATAAAGGAGTGTTTGAAAGGAGTTCTTTAAAATAAATACCTCAGTAAAGCTACTTACATATTGAGCATCAAGATCTATAGAGATAGATCAAGACGCTTGATAAGTTTTTCAATGAGTACATACCTTGACAAGATTTTGAAGTAGTTCAAAATGGAACAGTCAAAGAAAGAGTTCTTGCCTGTGTTACAAGGTGTGAAATTGAGTAAGACTCAAAACCCGACCACGGCAGAAGATAGAAAGAGAATGAAAGTCATTCCCTATGCTTTGGCCATAGGTTCTATAAAGTATGCCATGCTATGTACCAGACCTATTGTATACCTTGCTCTGAATCTGGCAAGGGAGTACGATAGTGATCTAGGAGTAGATCACTGGACATTGGTCAAGAATATCCTTAGTAAGGACTAAGGAGATGTTTCTCGATTATGGAGGTGATAAAAGAGTTTGTTGTAAAAGTTACATCAGTGCAAACTTTTACACCGATCCGAAGACTCTAAGTCTCAATCTGATACATATTGAAAGTGGGAGCAATTAGCTAGAATAGCTCCGTGCGAGCATTGTAGACATAGAATATTTGCAAAATACATGCGGCTCAATGTGACGGAACCGTTGACTAAGCTTCTCTCACGAGCAAAACATGATCACACCTTTGTACTCTTTGGGTGTTAATCACATAGCAATGTGAGCTAGATTATTGACTCTAGTAAACCCTTTGGGTGTTGGTCACATGACGATGTGAACTATGGGTGTTAATCATATATAGATATGATTATTGGTGTTAAATCACATGGCAATGTGAACTAGATTATTGACTCTAGTGCAAGTGGGAGACTGAAGGAAATATGCCCTAGAGGCAATAATAAAGTTATTATTTATTTCCTTATTTCATGATAAATGTTTATTATTCATGCTAGAATTGTATTAACCGGAAACATAATACATGTGTGAATACATAGACAAACATAGTGTCACTAGTATGCCTCTACTTGACTAGCTCGTTTATCAGAGATGGTTATGTTTCCTAGCCATGGACAAAAGAGTTGTCATTTGATTAACGGGATCACATCATTAGGAGAATGATGTGATTGACTTGACCCATTCCGTTAGCTTAGCACTTGATCGCTTAGTATGTTGCTATTGCTTTCTTCATGACTTATACATGTTCTGTAACTATGAGATTATGCAACTCCGCCATCGGAGGAACACTTTGGGTACTACCAAACGTCACAACGAATCGGGTGATTATAAAGGAGTACTACAGGTGTCTCCGAAGGTACATGTTGAGTTGGCGTATTTGAGATTAGGTTTTGTCACTCCGATTGTCGGAGAGGTATCTCTGGGCCCTCTCGGTAATGCACATCATTATAAGCCTTGCGAGCAATGTGACCAATGAGTTGGTTACGGGATGATGCATTACTGAGCGAGTAAAGAGACTTGCGGTGACGAGATTGAACTAGGTATTGGATACCGACGATCGAATCTCGGGCAAGTAACATACCGATGACAAAGGAACAACGATGTTGTTATGCGGTTTGACCGATAAAGATCTTCGTAGAATATGTAGGAGCCAATATGGGCATCCAGGTCCCGCTATTGGTTATTGACCGAGAATAGTTCTAGGTCATGTCTACATAGTTCTCGAACTCGTAGGGTCCGCACGCTTAAGGTTTCGATGACAGTTATATTATGAGTTTACGAGTTTTGATGTACCGAATAGGTTCGGAGTCCCGGATGAGATCGGGGACATGACGAGGAGTCTCAAAATGGTCGAGACGTAAAGATCGATATATTGGACGACTATATTTGGAGTTCGAAAAGGTTCCGAGTGATTCGGTATTTTGAGTACCGAGAGTTACGGGAATTCGCCGGGGAGTATATGGGCCTTATTGGGCCATACGGGAATAGAGGAGAGAGGCCGAAAGGAAGGAGGGGCGCAGCCCCCCTCTGGTCCGAATTGGACAGGGGGTGCGGCCCCCTTTTCCTTCCTCCTCTCCCCCTCTTTCCCCCTTCTCCTACTCCAACAAGGAAGGAGGGAGTCCTACTCCCGGTGGGAGTAGGACTCCCCTTTGCGCGCCTCCTCCTAGGCCGGCCGCCTCCTCCCCCTTGCTCCTTTATATAGGGGGCAGGGGGCACCCCATGACACACAAGTTGATCTACGGATTGTTCCTTAACCGTGTGCGGTGCCCCCTTCCACCATATTCCACCTCGGTCATATCGTCGCGAAGCTTAGGCGAAGCCCTGCGCCGGTAGAACATCAAGATCGTCACCACGCCGTCGTGCTGACGGAACTCTCCCTCGACACTCGACTGGATCGGAGTTCGAGGGACGTCATCGAGCTGAACGTGTGCTGAACTCGGAGGCTCCGTACGTTCGGTGCTTGGATCGGTCGGACCGGGAGGACGTACGACTACTTCCTCTACGTTGCGTCAACGCTTCCGCTTCGGTCTACGAGGGTACGTAGACAACACTCTCCCCTCGTTGCTATATCATCACCATGATCTTGCATGTGCGTAGGAAATTTTTTGAAATTACTACGTTCCCCAACACACGTGGTGCCAGAGAAGAAGGCCAAGAAGGTGGCCGCGGGGGCTCGAAAGAGTTCCCGCAATCAGGCGTCCGACGAAGAGGCGGACTCCTCCCCCGAAGACGACGAGGAGGAGGAGGACTCTCTCCCGGAGGAGGGAGAGAAGAAGAGGAAGGCTTCCCCAATAGGGAAGGCCGAAGGGTCCAAGAGGGGGAGGACTATCCCGCCGGACAGTTTCGCCAAAACCACCGTTGGCGAGGATGAGTGGCCTCCAAGGGCCAGGCGTCCGGCAAGATCGTAAGTATCCGGATCCTTGATATGCAATTTCTTTCGTGTCGCGTAGTGTCCTTCTAATGCCGCGTTCTGTCCGTAGTCCGGCCGATGATGATCTCCCCGCTTCATCGAGCGGGTCGTTGGCCCCGTCGGATGTGGATTCACTTCCGACCGCCTCTACCCCCCGCGCCGACGAGGACGCCGAGGTGGGATCCCAGAGAGGGACCCATCAGGAGGAGGCTCCGGAGGCGCCGTCAGGCTGCCTCCCGGACTTTGTGCCGGACTCTACATCGGAACCCGTAGTGGTTCCAGAGTCCGGCGGGCGGCCCCTTCGAAAGAAGGGCAAGACCGTGACACCGGCGACCTCCGTCCAACCGGAGGCGCCGGATAACTTGTTGGAGGCACTTAAAGGCGCTTCCATCGAGGAAGAACATCGCACTATCATGAGTGCGGTGATTCAAAAGGTTCAGCTCGCCAAAAGCGGGCTGACCGAAGCCTGCAGCAGCCTTCTAACAGGCTTTGAGGTAAGAAGTTAAGATTATGTAATGTAATACCGCATAGACAGTAGCCCCTGATGCTCAGTTCGGTATTCGGAAAGAAAAGCCGGACTGAGGATCTAACAAGATATACGCAGGGTTGCTTAAAATATGTCAATATGGGTTTGCAGGCTGTGCTGCTAACCTCTGCCGCACTGACGGCGAAGGTCGATGTGTTGAAGCAGGATCTCGAGCGGTCCGAGCAAGAGCTCGGCCATGCCAAGGAGCAGCTCGAGGACAAAGAAGGTGAGTAACACCACTTTGAATAGTTACCTTACAGAAAAGGATTTCGGTTGCAAGAAAATTAACAAGGATAATATGAATATTGTAGGGGCCACGAACGAGGTGGCAGCCCTGAAGGAGGCTGTGTCCGCGGCCGAACGCAGTGCGGCCGTGGAACGGGAAGAGCGAGAAAAGTAGGAGGCACGGGTGGCAGAAGTTCGGCAAGAGCTCCAGGCTCTCATGGAGAAGCATGAGAGTTTGGAGCGTGACTCCAAGACTCGAGAGTCCGAGCTTGCCTCGGCTCTCGAAAGTGCTAAGTCCGCCAAGGCCGAGGCCCGTAGGGCCCTTCAGGAGTTTGAAGATGTGAAGAAGATAGCGGCGGGTAAGGCATTTTTCATGCAAAGCAAGCATGTTAATGTAAACTACCTTACACTTACCCGCATTCGGAGCTCTCCAGGGGCGTTTGCAGATCTGCCGCGTAGTGCGTCCGATGCCGCCACATTCTATCATGGCGTGGAGGGGAGCTCGACGGAGAAGGTCTTCTGGTCTCAGTACGCTGAGGCCGGACGTTCGGTGCCCCCAAGCGACCAGCTGAAGCAGCTGGTCGAACTCCACAAGGTAGCTGAGGAGGCCATGAAGGGCCTTATAGGCGGTATGGCTGGGGCAGGCCATGCACAGGAGCTACTTCGCCTCGTCGCGGCGGCTGGTGGATGCGTGCCCCTGGGTGGAGGTCATCAAGCGCTCCGCCTGTATTGAAGGTGCTCGTCGGGCCCTTGCCCGCACAAAGGTGCATTGGGGCAAGTTGGATGCGGAGAAGCTTCTCACGGACCCACCGCCACCGGGCAAGGAGTATCGCACGCCTGAAATGTATTATAAAACTGTCCTGAAGGGGGCCCGCGATATTGCGGATGAGTGCCCCAGAAATGTAATCTTTGAGTGAACTCGCTGTGTATTATCCTGTGCGCTGAAATTTGGTTTCATAGGCACCTTGAGCAACGCTTGTTTTAATTTAAAATATTACCTTCTGTGCGGCCGTTTATAAAATGTGAGAGATGGCAAGTCGTTGGCTTCAGCCCCCGAGCCACGAGTGCTGGGGTGTTCAGGATAAACTTGAGCACTCTTGTTCCCATTTTGGGTCCATCTAGGAGGCGCCAACACAACGAACAAGGCGACCGGACTTATAATGCTTGAACACTCTCACTTAGCCATAGAATTCTATAATTTTCAATTTCGGCGAAGCCCCTGGCATTCGGAAGGCCGAATCCGGGGCTCTATCCACGCCTTCGTCGGACATTGTCCGGAACTTCGCTCGAAGCGGCGTGATTCTTTAAGGACCCGAAAAAACCTCTCGAACAGCGACCAGTCTCTCGCCTTATCATGCCGGTCAGTTTTAGCTTTCTCCACTGAGGCGCTCGCCTGGCTCAACCGGGCGCAATCGCAGTGGTTCTCCCAGTGCCACCTTAGCCGACAGAACGGAACGTAAGGCACCAAAACGTGGGAGCCGGGCAAACCCAACTATTGACCCAAGACATGATTCGGAGCCGATTCATATAATGCTATAAGTTCGGGGTGCTGCACTTATAAAAGTGTTCGGACTTATCACACCATAGTGTGGGGAACCTAAGCCCCTGGTGTATTAGGCCGTACCAAAGTATACGGGTGCAAGATGTCATGTAATGAACATATATATATATAAGGTAATGTAATTGCAGTCAAAAAGGTGCTGCGTTATTTATGAAAGAAAGTCTGCTATGAGTGCGGACTGATACAAATAATGCGGTAAGCAAGGGGTTTGGACTAATTAAACATGTCCCCCTCCAGGGGTGAGCTGCGGACTTGGTGTATATAATCAAATTTAATGCTCGTAATTGAGACCACCTGAGTGTTCGTCGCAGCCTTCTTTCTTCCCTGGTTGTTGCATCATGAGTTCGGCAGGTTCACCGCCGGACAGGGCCTCTAGCTAACGGAGTCCTGTGTACACAAAGAAGGGAAATAATAATAAAAGAAAAAAAGGGGGCACACTTGCGAGCCCCTGGTGTAGTCGAACCGCACTCTGGGTCCATTGCGATCGTGCCCCTTCCCCTGTGCCCATGGTATCTCCAAAGCGTAGTGATGTACGTGGAGGGTTATTCTTGCAATCATGCGCGGGCGGGGGTTGGGGCCGCATTGCTACGCGTGCTCTGATTGCGCCAGGTGGTCTTGGTTGGTGTTGCTTCGGGCGCGTTTTCTTTGTATCCGCCGCTTGACGGCGGACTCGAAATTGCCTTAAGAGGCTGCTCAGACTTCGCCAGAGAGCGTGTGTTCCTCCGTTCGGAGGGCGTTCCGTATTCCCGTTGACCGTGATGACTCCACGAGGGCCTGGCATCTTGAGCTTGAGGTATGCATAATGCGGCACCGCGTTGAATTTTGCAAACGCGGTTCGTTCGAGCAGAGCATGATAGCCACTGCGAAACGGGACTATGTCGAAGATTAACTCCTCGCTCGGGAAATTTTCCGGGGATCCGAAGACCACTTCCAGTGTGACTGAGCCTGTACAGTTGGCTTCCACACCTGATATGACACCTTTAAAGGTTGTCTTTGTGGGTTTAATCCTTGAGGGGTCTATGCCCATTTTGCGCACTATATCCTGATAAAGCAGGTTCAGTCTACTACCGCCGTCCATCAGGACTCTCGTGAGGTGAAACCCATCGACGATTGGGTCTAAAACCAATGCGGCGAATCCGCCATGGCGTATGCTGGTCGGATGGTCTCTTCGATCGAAAGTGATCGGACAAGAGGACCATGGATTGAACTTTGGGGCGACTGGCTCCATCGCATAGACGTCCCTTAGTGCACGCTTCCTCTCCCTCTTGGGTATATGGGTCGCGTAGATCATGTTCACCGTCCGCACTTGTGGGGGGAAACCCTTTTGTCCTCTATTGTTCGGCGGTCGGGTCTCCTCCTCGTTGTCGCTGTTTAGCCCCTTGTCATTGTTTTCGGCAATTAACTACCTGCCTGCTTGAACACCCAGCAATCTCTATTAGTGTGATTAGCTGGCTTTTCAGGGGTGCCATGTATCTGGCATAAGCGGTCGAGTATTCGGTCCAAATTGGACGGACCCGGAGTGGTTCTTTTGAATGGCTTCTTCCGTTGACCGGGTTTAGAGCCTCGGAATCTGGCGTTGATTGCCGTATCCTCCTTATCGTCGCCGGTGATGCGGCGTTTGTTTTTGTTTCGACGTGACCTGCCGTTATTGTCCTTGGTATCCGGACTGCCAGAATTTTTACGGAGATTGTTGCTTCGAGCTAGCCAGCTATCCTCTCCCGCGCAAAAGCGGGTCATTAGTGATGTGAGGGCTGCCATGGATTTCGGCTTTTCCTGCCCCAGGTGCCGGGCTAGCCATTCGTCGCGGATGTTATGTTTGAAGGCTGCAAGGGCCTCTGCATCCGGACAATCGACGATTTGATTTTTCTTTGTCAAGAACCGTGTCCAGAATTGTCTGGCCGATTCGTCTGGCTGCTGAATGATGTGGCTTAGGTCATCGGCGTCTGGTGGTCGCACATACGTGCCCTGGAAGTTATCAAGGAATGCGGCTTCCAGGTCTTCCCAACACCCATTTGACTCTCCGGGCAAGCTGTTGAGCCAATGCCGAGCTGGTCCTTTAAGCTTCAATGGGAGGTACTTGATGGCATGGAGATCGTCGTCGTGGGCCATATGGATGTGGAGAAGGTAATCTTCGATCCAAACCGCGGGGTCTGTTGTGCTATCATAGGATTCGATGTTTACGGGTTTAAACCCTTCAGGGATTTGATGATCCATTACTTAATCGTGAAGCATAAGCGGGTGTCTGGCGCCTATATTGAGCAATATCACGACGCAGCTCGAGAGCGTTATGCATTGTGTTCGACCCGCCGGGTTATTGTATCCGGCGCGACGGTATTCGCTCATGGGTCATGGGCGCCCGTGATCCCTAGATGGATCTGGATTGCTTTGCTTTGTCCTCCAATATTTCTCGCAAGTCCGTAGCGTTCCTCTTGGCCGTACTTTTGGAGCGATGCCGGGTGCGATCTTGGTTGGGGGCCTGGATGCCTCTCTGTCACGACCACGGGGTGGTCGGTCAGCCGTATCGTGCGCTGGTGATGGAGGTATGTATGCTTCCTCCTCTAATCAGGGGAGCAGCTTGAGTCTTGGATAGCTTTTGGAGGGGCGTTCGAGTTTATACTCTTCGGCCGCGAAGACCTCGGTCCATCGATCGGCCAGCAGGTCCTGATCAGCTTGAAGCTGCTACTGCTTTTTCTTTAGGATGTTTGCCGTGGCGATAAGCCTGCGTTTAAAACGCTCTTGTTCGACGGGATCCTCGGGCACGACGAATTCGTCATCGTTGAGGCTTGCCTCATCTTCGGAGGGAGGCATATAGTTGTAATCCTCAACCTCTTCGTCTGCCGCCTTCTCGTGAGGGCTCGCTTCTGCATCCTCCTGCGCCGAGTCTTGCTGGAGGGGGTTATCTTTGGCACTTTCTGGGGTATTATTATCTCCTGTGCCAGAATCTCCATTCTTGCTGTGGTGGCATTTAGAGCGGCGCCACGACGCCGCGCGCTTGGGCTGTTTCTTTAAAGAATCGCCTCCATTGTTTCTTCGCCGTCCCCATCTTTTGGGGTATCCACCATGTATATGTCATATGACGAGTTGGTCTTCCAGGCCTCATAGGCGCTGGTTCTGTTCGCCTCCGGCATCGCCGTCCATAGCGTCGATGTCTTGAGTCGTAGTCTAGCATGTCGGTTAGATCGTCGACAGTGGCTACAAAGTGGGTGGTGGGTGGGCTCTGAATTTCTTCGTCGTCCGTATCCCAACCATCCTGGCCATAGTCCGGCTAGGGCTCTCCTGATAACGAGAGATGCTTTAGCGAATTCAGGATGTCGCCAAAAGGAGAGTATTGGAAGATGTCTGCGGCGGTGAATTCCATAACCGGCGCCCAATCCGATTCGGTTGGTAGGGGCGTGGGAGGTTCGGAGTCTGGCAAGGAGTCCGGCACCTCGGAATCATGAGTTTTGCGAGGGACAAGATTAGTGTTCGGCTCCATCGCCGTGGAAGTTGAAACCCCCGAGGCGGTGTCCATCCACTGTTCCTCGGTCTAGGCGATCGGCCCCGGACTAAAGGCCGGAGCGGATTCATGTGCGGCCACCAAGGCACTGTTCGGCGGCAGAGCTAGGTCATGCCCATTGTAACAGTGCGGCGCGCTTGGCTGTGGCTCGAGCCCGTCGAAGATCAAGTCTCCGCGGACGTCGGCCGTGAAGTTGAGACTTCGAATCGACTGACGGCGGGCGAGCTTCGATCTGCTCGAGATGGCCAAGCGAATTAGCCCACAGTGTGAAGACGCCGAATACGAAGATCTGTCCGGGGAAAAAAGTCTCACCCTAGACAGCGTTGTTGGTTGAAGATGCCATCGAGCCTATCGGTGACAACACAGAGGAACTCTCAATGAAAGCACCAATGTCGGTGTCAAAACCGGTGGATCTCGGGTAGGGGGTCCCGAACTGTGCGTCTAGGCGGATGGTAACAGAGACGAGGGACACGATGTTTTACCTGTGTTCGGGCCCTCTCGATGCGTGTAAAACCCTACGTCCTGCTTGATTAATATTGATGATATGGGTATTACAAGAGTGGATCTACCACGAGATCAAGGAGGCTAAACCCTAAAGCTAGCCTATGGTATGATTGTTGTAATGTATGTTGTCCTACGGACTAAGGCCCTCCGGTTTATATAGACACCGGAGGAAGCTAGGGTTACACAGAGTCGGTTACCATGGTAGCAGATCTACATATCCGTATTGCCAAGCTTGCCTTCCACGCCAAGGAAAGTCCCATCCGGACACGGGATGGAGTATTCAATCTTGTATCTTCGTAGTCTTGGAGTCCGGCGGACGATGATAGTCCGGCTGTCCGGACACCCCCTAGTCCAGGACTCCCTCAGTTGCCATGATCTTGAGAGATGCAGGTAATAAGACAAGTGTGATTAACTAAGTCACTGATCACCCAACTTGTGCCATACTTAGGGAGATAGTCATGCACCCTGGCGGGACAATCTGCGTTCTTGCATACCATTGTCAGGAATTGCTGACTTGACACCTGAGCTGTGAAAACCCTTTGTGTGGACATTGCCCAATTAATTATTGCATCATTCAGAGCTTGCTTGTTGGGATACATAGCACCCGTCGCAATATTGTTCTGGTGATATTGCAGGCAGAATCATGTCTATCATTCACGGTCATTGCAGATGAGAAGTCATGATTCCATGATGCAGGATTCGGGACCTCCTCTGCATTTTCTTCTTCATCCGACTCGTCAGAATCATCGGCATGACCCCTATCAACATCGGTGTCTTCTTCTTCCATCTGGTCCTCCATGTGCCCATCTACCTTGTCAGTGTCCACCTCACCACTGTAATCACCATCGGCATTTCCTCCTTCTACCTGACTACTCTACCCTGGTTCGTAACCATCAACTTTTCCTCTTTCTACCTGACTGCTCTGTCCTGATTTGTAACCATCATCTCCAGCATTTGACATAGATAACTGCCTCCCTCCACTTCTCTGTCCAGGATCGTAGCCACCCTCGCCTTCATGTGCAGTGACCTCCTTCACGACGGGAAGCACTAAGGCAACAGGATTGCACCCCCTGCGTTCACAACCTTGTAACCACCGCACCTAATCAAAGTCTCGCTCTATTGGCCTCAAATAAAAGTAAATTATTGAACTTGACCGTGTCCACAATGCATGAACACCGACAGTGTGTGTTTCAGTATCAAGCCCTAAACTTGCCGTAATCATTCTTTCAACTGACTGACAGACCATGTTTGAGGTGCGCTTATTGGCACCTGTATGTGAGTAAGTTCACTCAGACCAGCTCCCACCTAAGTTGTTTGGACAGTACCAGTACCGTAGTAAAATATGAACTTCACTACATCAGACAGCTCAGCTCACCTAATTTTTTTTCAACAACGAAAGACAAGTATTAAGCAACAACTTAAAATTTCCCCACTACTAAATATTAGACATTTATATATATTAGCTAGCTATATATTACGGAATATTAACGGAGCAACTAATACAATTCACGCACCTACAAGTATATTACGAATATTTGCCGGAGCAACTACAAATATTGACAGATTTAAATATTTGGCATCTACATATATTACGAATTTTACGGGAGCAACTCCAAATACTGACACACCTAAATATTTGACATCCACTTATAGTATGGAATATTACCAGAGCAACTAGTAATTTGCACACAACTAATTAGTTGACATCTAAATATATTTACGTATACTACTGGAGCAAATAACAATAATTGCACACCTAATTTATTTCACATCGAAACATATTAACGAATACTACCGAGCAACTTCGAAAAATAAAATGTTTGTTGAGATATACCCGTGGAGCGTGCGTGCGAACGACGAACGGTGGCCTTCAATCACCGGAACCGGAGCCGAAAACTCCACCAGACTGCCGAAGCTTCATGTCCACCACATTGCCCTAGCTTCACCACCACCACCTCCACCTCCACCGACCACCGGCGCCACAACCTCCACCAATGAGCTGAAAAAAAGCTCCAACAAAATGCTCACCACGACCACCACGAGCTACCCCATCAGTAGATCGAGGTCTCTTTTGGCTCCCCTAACTATGTAGAACCCATTCACGGTGCCAAATCCGCAAAAAAAGGGGTCATTTTGATGTACAAATTGATTTCATGTAAGAGAGAGGAGGAAGGAAGAACAGAGAGAGGTGTTGCGCGGTGGGAGAAAGGAGAAGGAGAAAGGAGGAAGAGGCCAGGCGCTGCGGGGCCCGCTCCCTGTTGGCCAGCAGCTGACCGATCAGTCGGCAGCAGGCTGACAGGGGCGCCCGTGACCCAGCTGCGCCGACAACGCCCGGCGCGACGTGGCCTGCCAATAGTCGGCCTGCACGTGGCCGATGGGCCAGCTATCGGCCCGCTGTTGGCTGATAAGGCCTAGTCGGCCTGCTGCTGGCTGACTAGGCTGAGTTGGCCTGCTGCTGGCTGATTGGATATTAGTTTTGAAAAAAAAAATATCAGCATAATATTTGTGCAAATTAATAAAAGAAATGTATTATTTAAAAAAATAGCGTTTAAAAAAATGGAAACGTGCAGAGTCCTTCCTCTCAAGCGGCGCCACAGGGTGGAGCCCCAGGCACCGGTAAAGATTGTTTTTTTTTGAGCATCAGTACAGACACAAGCGCTCATATACACGCGCATACACTCACCCCTATGAACACACACGCACACCCTACCCCTATGAGCACTCCGAAAGACTGATCCGGCATGTCATCTTGATAACATGTATACATGCATTCATTAAGGGTGAGGTACGTGCAATGTGTTTCTATTAAAAAAAATCCAAGAAAACAAAAGCGGGCCGGACGGGAGCGTGATTATGCCACGCTGCCGGATCTACTAAAAAACCTGGCTGGCAGGGCGAGACAGAAACAGAAGCGGCTCCTCATCCAGCCCGGTGCCGCCGCCGGACTTCCATCACCATCTCCAAGTGCAGCCGCCATCTGCTGCTTCTCTACACGCGTCTGCCTATTCCATCTGGCCGTGCTCCATCGCCTCTCCATTACCGTCAGTCAGTCTCCAAGCGCATGCAGTCGACCAGATACTCCGATCCCGCGCGCTGTTGATCAGCAGATGCATGCAGGTATTGCTCGTGTTTGAATTGATTTCTCAGTTGTCCCTCCATGATTCACATCTTTGACGGCGCCCCTGCTGCCAGGTAATTCGCGTTCTGACGGCCCTCGATAAATATTAGGGACTGGAGGCACGTAGGAATTTGCTGCCGGTACGACAATTTTTTTATACATTGCGTCATTCTTCTTCTGTTTCATCCTCATTCTCGGGGTAATAATCATCCGGATATCTCAGTCACAATGGTCAAACTCTTTTGCTCTTTTCAGTCAGGCTCAGGCTATCCCGGAGAAGGTTCGACTATTATTCAGTTTCAGTGTGCACTTTTTGAAGAGGACGACGATGCATCGTCGGTTTCTGAATGTGATTGCGCAGGACCTCAACACCCGCACCAACTCGCTCTACCTCATCGACCCCTGGAAGCACCTCTTCCACCCGCCATCATCAACAGGAGGAAACGAAAGAGGAGACGCGCAACCGGAGAAGGCAAAACGAGCGGCGCCGCCGGCGATAGATCGCCTGAGGCTGCAACAACAGAAGCCGCGATTCAGGTTCGAATCGAACCTCCGCGCCAAGCCCACGCGTCCCTTCTCGGCTCTGCTGAGAGAGAACAGCCTCCTGCTGGCGGCCAATACCAACAGCCCATTCCTCTACGACGTCGACCTCAACTCGGTCCAACCCATTCACCCCATGCATCCTCTCAGGGGGCCCAACTGCGTCTGCTTCTCCGTGCCACCCCAAGCCGATGATCCCGGTGGTCACCGTCACTACTTTGGCTGTCGACCCTGCCTCTATGTCCTCGACCTGTCGCCGCCGGCCGCCGCCGTCGGTTTCTCCTTCGAGGTCCTCAGCTACCGCTCTAACAATCTCTTCTCCGTCTGTGAAGCTGAAAGTCTGAAACACAACTACAGCAATTCGTTCCACTGGGAAAGGCTCCCGCCGCCGCCATTTCTAGCCGATGATGGTGCCTGTGGAAGAAGAGCCGTCGACACCGACATTGACACGTGTTCCTCCATGATCGTCGATGGCACGACCATATGCATATCCTTCGACGGCGTCGGCACCTACGCCTTCGACACGGCGACGGGGGTATGGACTCGTGCCGGCGACTGGGCGCTGCCCTTCCACGGCAGAGCGGAGTACGTTCCGGAGCTCGGCCTCTCTTTCGCGCTGTCTGCTGATAGCCCCGACCGCCTGTGTGCTATGGACTGCACTGCTATGCGCTCTGCTCGTGCCGGGCCGCTGGCATTGCGGCATACTTTTGATCGTCTCGACCTGCCGGAGGAGAAGTGGTCGCCGTACAAGCGCCACCTGGTGAGCCTGGGCTCTGGCAGCTTCTGCGTCGTCTCCTTCTGTAAGGCCATGAAGCGCGAGTTCGTCGTCCTCACCGGCGTGGAGGTGAAGCCCTGCGACAATGGCGATGGTCCTCTCCGGATGATCAAACACCTGTCCAAACGCTGCAGCCTTGGATCTCATAGGATCAACTGTGTGCTTTGACCCAACCGTTTAAGTTGGTTGCCTGGAGGCTGAATGATCTCTACTATGCTCATTTGATTTAGTTGGATGCCAGGACACTTGTTTTCTAGGTCTTGATATGCTGCTGCATTTCATCTGGCAGTGTGTGACTGTGTTAGACTACTTGGTTGAATGATTTTAGAACTTGCTTAAGCTCCTTCTTAGTCCGTCTATCTATCACTACATCTTTGGTTAATTGCAGAGATTTTCTTTTGCTGATCATAACAGTATTTATTACAAGTGATCAGTTATCAACATGTTTTTGTTGTTGTTTTTAGAGCATCTACAACCGCAATACCGAAAAGCCGGCCGGACGCGTCCGTGGATCTTAACCGGACACCACACCAAAAACGTCCCACAACCATCAAACTCAAACTTCATACCTCAAATCCACAATACCCATGCAAATAAAATACGTACATAGGTAAAACTACTAAACCTTGGAGATTTCGACGATCTCTATGTCCTGCATCGGGTAACGGGCAAATGCGGAAGCTCCTGCGCCTGTGGAAGCTCCCACACCGCCTCTGCCTCGGCATCCAGTTCAGTGGACAGAGCCATCGTTGCCGCTTGTTCTTGCCGGATGAACTGTCGGTTGGCCTCGACGTATCCTAGATGGACTCCAGGATGGCGGTCTACTCCACCATCTACATCATTTGAGTGGCCTCGTACTCCACCTATGCGTCCGCCATAGGGAAGCCCGCACACGGCAACGCCTCCTCCACGGGCTCCACTTCCGATGGCTGCCCCCCCCCTCCTCCTCCTCCTCCTCCTCCTCCTCCTCCTCTTTCTCCTCATCCTCATCCTCCGACGGCTCCGATGAATCCGGAGGAAGGCCGACAGCGAAACAAGCAGCCCGCCTCGCTTGGATCTGCTCCAGCAGCTGCACCCTCCGCTCTGCAGTGAGCATGGTGTAGGTGGTGAGCCGGCGCCTCGACATCGCAAGCGGCGGATGAAAGTAGAAGTGGGGCAGAAAGGAGAAATGGGAGAAATGGGGGCGGGCTAGGGTTCTACTGCCGCTGTCCGGCAGCTCCCTCCCTCGGGCGGCACGCCGGAGCGGCGCCACGCGGCGCGGAGTAAAGGAGGCGCCCGTCGGACCAGCGGTCTCACCGCATCCTCGTGTGGGCCCTTTCCGTCAGTCCTACGTGGCGGACGTGCCCGGACGCGTCCGGACCTCCCCATAACCGCCCTAGATATGGGCCGAATATGGGAAGTGCCAGCCAGCCCGGGCGTTTGGCCCGGCTATGGGTTACCCGGTTGGGTGCCCAAAACTCGCTCGGGTTCTGACGGGCAGCCCGTCCATACGTTTAGGGCGGGTATGGGGAGTCCTGTTATAGATTCTCTTAACATTATAGGATGCTGAACTTATATACTCAAGTGAGCTAGATGAGATTTAATTCTCATTTAGATCAAAGATAGCCACACCCACAAACTAATGCTACACATTGATACACATTAATGATTTTTATTCATTTTGTACCAAATTAGTTTATTAGGGTTCTATTTATTTTTATGTCGTGTGTAACTACACTTGCATGATGGCCGGCTATGCTCAACAGTATGTCCACATGCCACCCACTACTGCATTTGCATATTTTCTAAAATAGAAATGCAAAAGGAAAAATCGAGAATAGAGCGTAAATTGAGAAAAAATATAGAAGTGAAATAAAATGGGAAAGCGGGAAAGAAAAATATATATACGCATGTGAGCTGGATGAGATTTAATTCTCATTTGGATTAGAGATACTAGCCACACCTAAAAACTAATGCTACACATTGATATTAAGGATTCATTGGCTTCTACAGGTTGCTGCATAATGATACACATTAATTGCTCTAGATATGCTGCATGTACCAATATATTTTCAGTTTGGCTACTACTCCTTGGCAGGGCCGTTCTATAAAAGCCGTCCTTGGGTTCCTTCCGATACACACACAGAGGTTGCAGAACGCGCATAGGTTTAGACAGAGATCGAACCAAACATGAAGAACACCACAATCATCTGCGCGCTCGCCGTATCTCTCGGGGCCATCGCCCTGCTCTCCGGCAGCATCGACGCCGCATGCGCCAGGGACCCGTCCATGTCCGTCGCCGGCGCGTGCCACAAGACGAGCGCCTGGCAGGGCCAGCACGAGCTGGAGCTCTGCCAGAAGACGCTGCGCGGCGCACGGGACGGCCTCACGGCCAGCGCCTACGGCATCATCGCCGTGAGAGCCGCCCTTCAGTCGTCCGAGGCCACCGAGGGCGCCGGCAAGAAGCTGGCGCAGGACCCGAAGATCCCCGAGGACGCGCGGGCGGCTTACCAGATCTGCGTGGACATGTACGGCTTGGCGCGCGCCGACGTCGCCGCCATGGAAGGCGCGCTGAAGGCCTGCTCGCTCGCGGACTTCCGGCGGGTCTGGGAGGGCGCGCTCGCCTCGGTGGATTACTGCGCGGGGAAGCTGCGGCTCGTCGACGGCGACGTGCTGCAGCGCACGGTCTCGGCGGACAGGGAGAGGATCCTGCTCGCTTTCATCCTGGGAGGGCTTTCTTTTCAGAAATGATAGCTAGTATGCCTGGATGTGGTGGAGGTGTGGATTTTGGGTCGGTAATAATTCGGTGGAAACCCAGTGACATGCGGTGGTATTTGTAGTTGTCTAGATTTGGTTGAAAGGTGTTTCCTAAAAAGAAAAACTACTGGCAAAATTGATTGAAACATGTCATCTTCTGGAATGCTGCAAGACTTGGTGATTTCTCTTAATAGAAATCGGAGAGAATGCTCTCTTTTATCAAAAAAAAAAATCTTCTGGAATGCTGTAGAATGTGCTTCTCACATTTATTTTTGATTCGACTCTGCTCGTATTTTGAACTGAGCTGAGAAAGGCGTTGTCATGGAAAGTTTCTCACGTGTCATCCCATGTATAGCTGGCCAAACGGGCCGGGATAGTTGGGCCGGCCCGGTAGCACGCCTGGCACGGCACGACACGTGCTAAACGGGCCGGGCCCGGCACGCTGCACGCCATAGGCCGTGCTCGGGCACGAAGGGCGAGCGACACGCTGGCGGCACGCACGGCCCGATTAACTTTTTATATTTTTTATGTATCCTAATATGGGCCAACAGTAAAAATAGTCTAAAACGCCCAAAGTCGCAAAATATGAGGTAGATTAGTGGGCTGGCGTGCGGTGGGCCGCCCGATTAGCATACGGTCGTGTCTGGGCTGCAGGCTGCAGCAGACGCTGGCTGGCACGGCACGGCCAGATAATAATCGTGCCTTAGGCGGGCCGGGCCGTGTCAGGCACGATTAGGATGGGCCGTGCCGTGCCGGGCCGGGCCGGCCCGTTTGGCCAGCTATAATCCCATGTTCCGAGTCAGCGCCATAGCGAGAAATTCACTAAGAGCCGATGGTCAGGGCTACCGAACATGCACTTGTGATGAGGCACGTCGACCTGGATCTGGATTCATGAATGCCCGATCCGCAGCCAACGAGCCTCTAAACTCTGATCCAAGATCATTCCCCTTTTTCCGGCACCACCCATACATACAGCAACCGTCAGACACAAGGGCCGCTTTTGAGTCTAGTCCAGAAATGAAGGACATGACATGGGTCGGAGGGAACGGGATCCTCTAACATCAAGGAGGGAAGTCAATTTTGCCAGTGGATTTGCTACAGTACCCTAACTTTCCTCCTTCACATCCATACAATTAGGACTAAAATGACTTGAATTAATTTGCAAATTACAATTCTATCTTATAAATTTATAAAAAATACATATTAAAAATTAAGGTACAATAAAATTAATTATAGATTTATTTTTGTCAAACATTAACTATGTACAATACCTGCTACAGTAGACCCATACGGTATTCGCTAAAGTACTTTGACTTTCCTTCTTTGCGTTGCATTAGTTTGCATTGTAGCTTACATGACTTCCCTCCTTGATGTTAGAGGAACCGGTTTCGGGTCGGAGTACCTGCCTGTGTGCTTCATAGTACTCCGACCCATGAAGCACAAAGGGCAGGCCATCCATGGGCAAGGGTGCCTCTATGACCTGGATGGTGCTATTGCCGAAGTCAAGGCCATTCGTCGAGCAATTGGCTTGTGGTTCTGGAAGTGTATATCGGAGGCACATGTTCCAGCTTGAGAAACATCATGAACATTTTTGGTTGCGTGCATCGTTTTTTGTCTCTTTGCATACGTGTCTTAGATGGACCTGATTGAAATAAAGCAGGCCAAAATCATCATCTGTGCATAGTTCGGTTGCTCGCATTTCGGCTGGCTGCATAAGGGAACCGATATTGACTCGCCGTTTGGTTGCCTGCCTTTCATTTGACGCATAAACTACACGCTGTTTGGTTGGAAACTGATAAGGTGCTATCACCACTTCTCACTAGTGGTGACCTTACCACACACGATCTGAATATAGTTTCAGTCTTAGCTAGGAAACAAATCGCGGTTCATCATAACTACTAACAAATATCAGTACAAATATAACAGTCAAATGGCTCAGTAGGGAAAAGTTCATCAATGCCGAACTAGTTGGAAGTCCATCCTCGTCCTCTTCTTATTCTGCTGATGTTATTTCTTCTTCTTCTCTTCTGTTGTTGTTGTTATTGTTGTTGTTGATCTTCTCTTCTTCAGATCCTTGTCTGCCGACTGTAATCCCACATTGCTTGTGCCCACTTCATCCTTTTGTTCTTACATGCTTCGTTCTCAAATGCCTCCACACCATGGATAGAGTTGACAACATCATCAGGCGTCACCCATTCCTCCTCCAACACCCGTTCATCATAACACCATTGCAGGATCTAGTTATGTAGAATGCAACAAGTAAGAACAAGCTTAACCTGGGTGGAGAAAATGTGGAATGACTTCTGATCCAGAATCTTAAATCTATTCTTCAGAGCTCCAAATGCCCTCTCACCCGTAACTCTAAGGTTAGAGTGTCTAAGCTTAAACAGTTCATGTGGAGTCCTAGGATAGTTCCTACCAGCGAACTCATTCAGATGGTACTTGGTTTTCCTAAAGGGTGGAAGAACACCTCCAGACATGCATAGCTGGCATCTCGTAGGTAGAACTTACGATCGGGGATATTGATGCCATCAGGTCTACTCATGCTGTCATTTAGAATGTTAGTGTCATGTGCTAATGCCTCCCAACCAGCCAACACATATGTCAACTTCATATCGAAGTCAATAGCTACAAGAACATGCTGGCTTGTGTAGTGCTTTCTCCCCCTGTATGATGTAGATTGTGACATCAGCACTCTAGTAATGACATGAATATAATATATTGCCCCAATGCAATCCTGAAATGGCATGAAAATATGATGTTATGGCTATAGCAGTACAATACAAGCATGTTAAGGCATGAACTACATACTGTCAGTGCTCACCTTGAAATATGGATACCATCTTGGACTAGTGCGAATCTTGCTAGGAGTCCGTCCGGTTGGTGACCTGATCACCTCTCCTCTGAGTTCGTCAACAGGGGCGGATCTGGGCCCAGGCCCCCAGGGCCCAGGCCCGGGGCGTGGCTTTTTTTTAGTTAATACCTAGGTATGTTTTCGAATTGGGCCCGAGGCTTAGCCCAACTAACAGCCAGGGCCCAGCCCAACACACTCGTTTCCACTTCGCTCGATGCCAATCGCAGACCTAGCGAAACTGCAGGCAGCAGCCACGCACGCGCAGGCAGGCAGGTGAGTCTGCCGCCGCTGCCCGCCCTAGTCCGCCCGCCCCATCGCCTCATGCCCGCGCCCGGCCTCCGCAGCTCCGCCCGTCCGCCGACCGCCGCTCCGCCTCACCCGTCGCCCGTCCGGCCGTCCCCCGCTGGCGCCTGGCGGCTTGCTGCTCACCTGCGCGCGCCCGGCCCCTTGCTGCCTTGTTGGCCTAACTGCAGATCTTCTTTGCTCCGCCCGCTCGCCGCCGCCCGCTCGCCCACTCTGCTCCGGCCTCTCCTGGCTCCTGGTCTGCTGGATTGGTAATGGATTGGCTGCTGCCTGTTGCTGCCTGCTGTATTTTTGAACATTTTTGATCTACTGCTGCCTGCTGTATTTGAATGTAAACGTTGTTGCTACAATGCTACTGTTAATATAAATTTCATAGCCAGTTCTTTGTGAATGTTGTTGTTGGCCTGTTGCTACTGTTAAGGTGTTAATACTAATTGAATATCAATTTCATTTCATTTTGTAGAATAAAAGATGAAAAGGTATTTTTCATCTGTGGCAGCAACAGAAGTGTCTACACCCGGGGTTTTAGCCGGAGGAAATGAAGGGGCTGAGAGGAGTGAAGCAACTCCAGAAAATGAAACCAATGCAGAAATGGGACCACCGCCTTTGACTTCAAACAACCCGCCTTCAATCTCAGCTCGAGAAAGTAATATTCCAGATTCTGCTCGTGGTCAACTGAGGGAAGGTGATATTCAACCTGATCCTGGTCTTAGGAAACCTATTGAAAGCTTAGATCCGGACATTAGAGATGTCGCTAGAAGGATGTATGTAAATATGGGTCCATGCCAACCAACTGGGCATAAATTTAAAAAAGAAACTAGAGGAACATCTTTGAAGAAGAGATCCTTTCAAGCTAAATGGTTCGGGAAGCATTCTGATTGGTTGGAATATAGTGTTGCTAAGGAGGCGGCCTTTTGTTTCTATTGCTTTCTTTTTAAGCAACCTAGAGCAGAAAACTATGGTGTTGAGGCATTCACAACAGTAGGGTTTAAAAATTGGAAGGATGGACTTAGTATTATTGATACACATGTTGGTAAACATGATAGTGCTCACAATAGAGCTAGACAACAATATGTGGCATTCAAAAATCAAAGGCAATCCATGGTAAATGTGCTCGATCATGGCACCAAAAAGAGTGAAGAAGAATATAGAGCTCGTCTTGTCATTATTTTGGGTGTTATCAGATTTCTTCTATTACAAGCTCTTGCTTTTCGTGGTCATGATGAGAGCTCGAGCTCAAAGAATAGGGGGAATTTTTTGGAGATGATGAGTTGGTACAGGGAGAAGGATTCAAATGCTAAGACTTTGCTTGATAGTGCGGGCGGGAACCATTTGATGACTTCACATGGGATACAATTGCAACTGTGTCAAGCTTGTGCAGAAGAGACCACCAAAGTAATTATTGATGACATTGGAGATAGAAATTTTTCTTTACTTGTTGATGAGTCCAGAGATGCATCAATAAAGGAGCAAATGGCTATGGTTTTAAGGTTAGTAACTTTGTATCTAATTGTTGTTTTGTTCCTTACTAATAGTAGTACTGTAGTATCTAATTGTTGGTTTCTCGTGCTTCTTTTTGTTATGTAGGTATGTCGATAAACATGGGTATGCGATTGAGAGATTCATTGGGATTAAGCATGTTGGTGACACAAGGGCAGCTTCTCTAAAAGCAGCTTTGGATGGTATGTTTCTTAAATATGGCTTGTCTATGTCTAAATTGAGAGGGCAGGGGTACGATGGAGCTTCTAACATGAGAGGACAATTTCGTGGGTTGCAAAGGTTGATACTAGATGAAAACCCTTATGCATTTTATATTCATTGCTTTGCCCATCAGTTGCAGTTAGTGGTTGTTGCTGTTGCCAAGTGTTGTTCCTCTGTATTGGATTTCTTTAACCACATAACTTTGATTGTCAACACCGTCAATGCTTCTTGTAAGAGACATGATGAACTAGCCCAAGAACAACATGATAATATTGTGAGTCAATTGGAGTCTGGGGAAATTTTTTCAGGAAGAGGGAAAAACCAAGCAACCAACCTTGTAAGACCTGGAGATACACGGTGGGGCTCACATCATAAAACTTTGTGTCGGTTTATTGAGATGTGGACATCTATTTTGCATGTATTAGAGAACATTCATGATGATGCAGAAAATTTAACACAAAGAACCACAGCAGGTGGCTTGATATCTCAGATGGAAAGTTTTGAATTTGTTTTCATATTGCATATTATGATCACACTATTGGGCAAGACTAATGAGTTGTCACAATGTTTGCAAAGGAAAGATCAAAACATAGTTCTAGCAGTGAGTTTGATTGGGATCACATTGCGACAACTTCAAAATATAAGAGATAATGGTTGGGATCAGCTCTCGAAGGACACAACTGACTTTTGTGTCAAACATAACATTATATTGCCTAACATGGATGATACAATACCCGCTCGGGGTCGTTCAAGGGGGCGTGGTGGTCAAATGGTAACTTTCTATCAACGCTTCAGATATGAAATATTCAATGTTCTGCTTGACCAAATAATTACTGAGTTAAATAACCGCTTTGCTGAAAGATCTACTCAATTGTTGAGATGCATTGCTTGTCTTGATCCAAGGAACTCATTTGCTAATTTTGATGAAGACAAACTTGTTCAACTTGCTCAGATGTATGTTGGTGACTTCTCCATATATGAGATTTCTTTTGTCCTTAGAAACCAACTTGAAAACTTCATTGCTGATGTGAGAGCTGATCCAAGTTTTGTTAGTTGTAATGACCTTGGTAGTCTTGCTGGGAAGATGGTCCAAACTGATAGACACATAGTCTTTCCTTTGGTATATCGTCTTATTGAGTTGGCATTGATTTTGCCTGTTGCAACCGCATCAGTGGAAAGAGCTTTCTCATCTATGAGTATTATCAAGACTGAGTTGAGGAATAAGATGGGTGATGATTGGTTGAATTATTCCATGGTGTGCAATATTGAGCGAGAGATATTTGCAAAGGTTGATGATGATGCTATTATATATCGCTTTCAAGATTATAGATTTCGCAAAGGAACTTTACCTCGTCGTAGTAGTAAGTTTTCAACTTTGTACAATGATAATTGTTTCACTTCATGTTTATGTCTTCTCTCATGAAATTTTGCTTCTGATTTCTCTTAAGGTGTTGGCTCTTCTTCCACTGTTGATCAAGTTATGGAAGACACTGATGAAGCAAACAATTGATTTGGTACTCTTTGTACTGCACGTACTGTTTGTAGTTCTTGTCATCTTTTTATCTATTTTGTTGTATCTTTAAGCATTGAGTTTAAATTCTAAATATTTGATGCAATTGAGCCATATTTGAGGTAGCTATAGCTTGATGGATTTTAAGTTTTTCTCTCGCGACAAAAAAAAAATAAATTTGGGCCCGGGGCTTGCTCCAATCCTGGATCCGCCACTGTTCGTCAACAACGTACAACGCTTGCCTGAATTACCTGTAAATGGTCTCCATTGATGTCCTGAACGTGTTGTGGATAACCTTGAACCTCGGTGGTCTCCATCCTAACCCTGATCCTAGAGCTAGTGGTGACCAAGTAAATGAGGTGGTAGGCTAGATTTCGCGCCATGCCGTCTCGGTCGATTTCCATCTCCCGCCATCTCCACTCGATTTCCCCTTGCACCATTACGAGCGCACAACCTCCCATTTGCGCCGCACTCAGCCTGACTCGCTGGAAACTGCTGATTCGAGGGTTTGAAGAGAGCCAGGCTCCGGGTTGCTTTAAGGTTCATGCCTATGCGAGCCAGGCCTCCTTGGTTGCAATCAAACACGTTTTTCTTGGCACTCGATCTGGTTGGAGATCCTGCAGGCAACCAAACACCCAGCTGTCGTAGAGAGCCCGACCATCCTGGGCCTCGCAAGCTTGAGACGCAACCCGCTAGCAACGAAACTGCACGTAGACCTCATCACAACATCTCCCTTCAAAAACCATCTCGCACGCACACAGCACATACCATAGGGATGAAATGCTTGGCGAAGCTTCTCCATGGTTACTTGTTGGTGCATGCGGCTCTCACCCTGACATGAAGCTAT
This sequence comes from Aegilops speltoides, assembly GCA_021437245.1. Classification (NCBI taxonomy): domain Eukaryota; kingdom Viridiplantae; phylum Streptophyta; class Magnoliopsida; order Poales; family Poaceae; genus Aegilops; species Aegilops speltoides. The sequence continues at coordinate 379,273,534 of CM038141.1, forward strand.
CTATTCAACGGTTATCCGCTAGAACCAGACGTGTCATCCGTACGATCCTACTCCTCTTTCCTGCTTCCCACACTCGAGTTTAGTTAAGGACTTCAAAAGAAAGAAAACTCAGCCAGGATGTTTTAAGTCAACCTAATTTTCAGAAACTCCAGCAAAGGCATTTGAAATAGTTGCCAAATAAAATGCCAAAACTGAAGAAATCACGTAGCAGTAAAAATGGACAATAGCAGTAAAAAAAGAAAACTCAGCCAGGAAGCACATGGACCAACGGAAGGAAGCACTATCTAAGTAGCTGACCATCTTTACAGCTCAAAACTCACAGTACCTTAGAAGAAGGTGAAAATACTGACACGGAGCAAGCATGCAGCTCTGAGTTATCCATTGCATAGCACGCCAGGGTTCCAAGTCTCCAAGATCAGCAACACTTCAAGCAGCTTAATAAACCTCTCCAAAATACAAGTTCATCTCGCCATCACAAATTCACAATGCCAGCGTTTAAGCTAAACTCCAGGAGCCAACACACTAGAACAAGACACCAGAACATTCTAAGCCAACACACTAACAGTTCTAACTTCACCCTCTAAAAGATACTATTACTGATCCATCCTAAGTTAAAAAGGACATGACACTAGCCATGTAAAACAAGGCCAAAAATATGTAAAACACCCATCAGATTTTGCCCAAAGTGTGGTTGAGCAAGTTGTAAACATGAGTCTCACAGCAGTCCCCAGAATGAGATGTCAGGAAACTACCATCCTGGGCTTCCAAATCTTATCTGACAATTTAGAGATACCTGCATAGTAAATTGTAAACATGAGTCTCGCCAATCTCTTTGCAGTAATTTCGAAAACGGATTAAACACTAGGGACATCTGAATACTCCGATGGACGGAATGAGTGACATGAAAACAGCTGTGTTTTTTTTTTTTTGCACCCTTTTCTTCTTGAGCTCCATTTAAGTACAAGTAAACAGAAACATGAGTTCAGACATAAATAACAGTACAAGCACATTCCCATCCACATTGTTTTGGAACAGTTACAAAAATGAGATGCCATATGAACGCTGCAATATGCTTTGTTTATTTTCTGTTGTAACAATAAATGAAGCAAGAGGATTCACCATAATCTTTGGAACAGTTTAGCAAAGATCAGTTGCTGATAACATTTCACCATAATGAATGAAGATGGCTCATCATAACCAAATATCTGGGTATCTGCTAACTTCAACTACCATCATCACCGTGTTTTCACACTCTGACCTTCAAATTTGTAATAATAAATCGCTCAGGTGAATTAAAAACTAGTGTTACTCAATAGAATTGGCAGCTGGCAGACATATGCACCAAATAGTACTTATTTTTCCAAATAACACACTGCTGACACTGCAAGAGAAATGGACTGTGATGGACAATACATGAAGATAGGTTATGCGAAAGTACCAAGATAGGAATTAGCTGGTACACTTCACTTCATCAGCTCTACTTCTACACGCAAAGTCTCCTTTTTGACCATGTCAGGCGATCCCTCCCTTTTCACAGTGGTCTTCTTGCTCCAATCTTCAACCATGCAAACAAGAATAAACAGTCAATTACAATGTATACATTTCTCTGAATAGTATATATGGCTTGAAATGGCAGAACAGGTTACAGTAATTAGATGAATGAAATGCATAAGTGTCAAATCAAAACAATAACAAAAAAAACATGTTCCCTACGCTGTTTTGATACACGATATGGGTGAAGTGACATGACACTTCCAAAAACACGGATACAGCAATCACTGGTCCAAAAAGATAATACAAGGCGGTGTAGATCTCTAAGGAGCAGCATTAAAAAGGAAGGGCGCGCGGCAAGATGCCATCAAGCTCCCAGCAGCAATGGTCGGGGAGCATGTCCACATTGTGCATGAGAGGAAGGCTTGTATACATTATAAAGTATGTTTTAAATATTTAAACATCGACATGATTCAGATACTGAGCAAAACATAATGGAATCATTGGTATAGAATGCAGCAGTCTGACTACCCTCTTAAGTCTCAGGGCAACCTTTACTTATCAACACAAGTTAATAGGCTGATATTTTCTCCATATTTTTACGAAAGGTAGTTCAAATCTCTAGCCCTCAGCATCCTTGTATGCACATAGCCGAGCAGTCACAAAAATCCAATAAAAGTAACAAAAATAGGCAGTCACAAGTGCCGTGCGCTGTGCCTGCCACTAGGATGAGGTTGGCCCATTCTGATGGGGTTTAAAGGGCAGCCAAAATAATAAGATACACATTAACAGACTAGAACAAACTCAGCCTTTCACCTAGCTTTAGCTCTGCTCCTTCAAAATCATATTCTTCCTAGCTTGGCTGCACTTCCCCCTTTCTATTTAGCAGTGGTGGACCACAATAGAAAGGCTACAAGCACTATTGTTCCTCAATTTCACCCAATTTGCAACAAATTCTAGTATAAGAGGACCCTACATAAGCTTCCAAGCGCATAATTTCGGAAGATATGTTAAAACAAAATGTGGCCAATCTGACAATCGTATAGTATAATTATCTTCACCACTTTCATATGCTGGTATTTCCTCTCTACATATAGTGCAATAAAATAACAAAAATAGGCAGTCACAAGTGGGTCCCTTCTTTTCGGAAGAATGCAGTCCACAGTGGTAGCCAATTAGCACTAGAACAGAGGTTCAGTCTTTCACTTAGCTCTACTCCTACTACAGCATATTGTTCCTACCTTGGATGCACTTCTCCTTTTAGTAGTTGATCACAATAGGAAGGGAGCACTATCGTTCATCAAATGCATCTCAATTTACCCCCAAATTCTGGCACAATTTGCATACAGAGTACCCCCAAGCATATAATTTCAGAAGATATGGTGAAATGCGCCTAAGTTAACAATTCTACAGTATACTCATCTTCACCACTTCCATAACTGATAGCTCAATCAAACAACTGATCAAGGAGATGAGAGTGTTAGTACCTGCAGAGGGAATCTGGGTTGATTCCAGCCAAGTCGGGAGCACACATGGTAGGATGGGGACACTGGGTATAGCCAGACGAGAGCTCCCTGTTATCTTCTCCTTCTCCATATCCACGCCAAGAAGCTGGTTGCCGCACACAAGGTACACAACATGGCTGTTCAATGGGTCAATTGCCCCAATCGCCGGCATCTCCTTCAAGGGTTCATCATCCCAAATTGTGGTGAACGCCACCTCGTGGTCCAGCGTCCAGGAGCTGCCGTCGTCGTCGAGGGAGAAGGAGCTGACCACGTAGGGCTTCTCTTTGGACACCTCGATGTAGCGCAGCTTCCCCTCGCTTTCCCCCATGCGCCGGTAGCGCTCAAGTTTCCTCATGAACACCACACCCTCGAGATCAGGCAGCACGCTCCCTCTGGGCAGCTCCACGAACCGGAGCTCCGGCCTCTCGCTGAGCGGGTCCGCCGAGATGGCGCCCCAGCTCTCGTCGATCCACCACAAGCGGTCGCCGAAGGGCACCACGGCGCTGTCGATGTGCATCCGCCGACCGGCAGGCAATGGGGACGGCAAGCCCGCCATTTTTTCCCACTTCCCCGTCTCCGAGAGAAACCGCCGCAAGACGAAGCCCTCCTCATCCTCCCTGCCGCCGATGGTAAACATCTCGGCTACGGCATACCTGTCAGGGGGGCCGTGCTCGCCTTGGGACTGGGTGAGGAGGCCGAGGTGCTGGTACATGGTGGTCCTCTTGGTGCCGTCGAGGTCCGGGAGGCGGTAGAGCTCGCCGCTGAGCGGGTTGCAGACGAAGCGCGTGACCTCCGGGTTGATGTCCATGCCGGTGAAGAAGGACATGTCGCGGATCGCGCAGAGCATCGACTCGCCGGTGGCGGGGACGTCGAACTGGAAGCGGGACTCCCAGAAGCGCACGAGGAGGAGGCCGTCGCTGCTGACAGCGGCCACGTGGCCCGGGACGGAGCCGTACACGCCGGTGGCGGGGTCGGGGAGGGGGCGCGGGTGGATGAAGTGGGCGGGGACGGTGAGGCCGGTGACGAACGGGGGCGCGTCGAGGTGCAGGGTCGCGCCCGGCGCCGGCGCCCCCGACTTGTCGACGTCGGTGAGCTGGATGAGGGCCCACGGGGGCCGCGACGGCGAGGCGGCCGAGGACGAGGAGAGGGAGCGGCGGAGCCCGCCCGCCGCGGCGGCGGAGAGGCGGCGGAGCATTCTGCGTGTGGCTTTTGGTTTTGGACTGAGTTGCGGTGCGGGTGGGTTCACGGGAGGACTGCCGTGGACTGGTTCCAGCGAAGCGACTGCCCTCTGGTCCGTGGGCTGGTGGTGCTGGTCTTCTCCTTTCCTTCTTTTGAGTTTTGACTTTTGACCCGGCTGTCTGCTCCAATTCGCCATCCCTCTGCTTCTGCAGCAGCTTGGGGTGAAAACGTCATTCTTTTAATTTATTAAAATATAAGATGTTTTTTTGACGCTGTGACCATGTCAAAAATCGTCTTATATTTGATACGGAGGGAGTATAATGTAAGCGCGTGAGGAAATGTTGGGAACAAAGATTTTGCGAGAGGATATCTTTTGATTTACACACATGAGAGAAAATATCTTCAAAGTAAAAATATTTTGTTTACATACACATTTGCCTAGCGATTATAGGTGGAAACCTATATTGCTCAATAATCATGGATTACAATACCTATCAATCTAGCGGGGGAGGCAGGAATGGAGGTGCCAGTCATGGCGCAGTAGCATTGTGGGTGGTCACGGGGTTGGAGTCATCTATTTCCTGATGTCCGTCAACGCTATGGAGTTGGTGTGTTGGAATGTTAGAGGCCTTAACAACCCGGCCAAGAGGAAGGCTCTTAGAGGTTTTGTTGATTCGGTGAACGCGGCGATTGTATGTATCTTAGAAACCAAGCTTGAGGTTGTGAGCATCTATGTAATCCTACAATGCATGGGGCCAAAATATAATGGCTTTACCTATTTACCGGCGTCGGAGACGAGAGGTGGTATCTTTGTTGCTTGGGACACCACGCGGGTGTCGGTTACTAACTTTGTCAATGACTCGCATTGCATCACGGGGTTTGTATCGCCGATGGAGGGGACACCTTGGTGGCTTACCGTAGTTTATGGGCCGCAAGAGGATGAACATAAAATCAATTTCCTGAACGAGCTCTCGGATAGAAGATTGCTTTGTCCGGGGCCTTGGCTTGTGGTTGGAGATTTTAATCTTATTCTATATGCTGCGGATAAGAATAATTCCAATTTAGACCGGAGAATGATGGGAAAATTCAAGCGTTTCGTGGATAACAACGCGCTCAAGGAGCTATTTTTGCATGGGCGAAGGTTCACGTGGAGCAGCGAAAGGGAGACACCCACGCTTACCAAGATCGACCGTGCATTCGTATCTGTGGACTGGGAGATGGATTACCCGGACTGCTTGTTGCAGGCCCTGTCCACGGAGCATTCCGATCACTGCCCTTTACACCTCACGCTCCATGAGCCAATGCATTATAAAAAAAAGGTACCGCTTTGAGAAATTTTGGGTTAAAATGGAAGGTTTTTTGGACACCGTAAAGGAGGCGTGGGTGTGTGACCCCGATATTACGGATCCTTTTTTGAGGTTAGATGTGTTACTACGCAACACGGCTAGAGCGCTTGCCGCATGGGGGCAAAGAGAGATTGGCAATATCAAGTTGCAGATCGCCATTGCAAACATTGTTATATTGCGGTTCGATTGCGCAATGGAAAATCGTAGGCTCACAGAGGAGGAGAGATGGCTTAGAAGAACCCTGAAGCAACGGGTGCTTGGGCTGGCATCTTTAGAAAGGACCATTGTGAGGCAAAGGTCTAGAATCACTTGGCTCCAAGAAGGGGATGCTAACACACGCTTGTTCCACTTGGTGGCGAATGGGAGGAGAATGAAAAACTATATTCCATCCTTGAACATGGAAGGGCGCACTATCACGGATCAAAAAGGCAAGGAGGAAGCCTTCTACAATGCCTACAAGGAATTGTTGGGTAAGGACGTTGCCAGAGAGTACTCAATAGATTTGGAGGGGCTCGGAGTACCGCATGTGGATTTATCGGAGCAGGACCGGATTTTCACCGAAGAGGAAGTGTGGGCGGTCATCAAGGATCTCCCCTTCGATAAAGCACCCGGTCCGGATGGGTTCATTGGTTTGTTTTTTCAAAAATCCTGGGATGTGATCAAGGAGGATCTGATGGCCGCTATTCATAAGTTGTTCCTCAGTAATGGGAGGGGCTTTGGGAGGCTTAACCAAGCCCTCATCACCCTATTGCCGAAATCCCCGGATGCCTCTTCTGTCTTCGATTTCCGGCCGATTAGCCTGGTGCATAGCATGCCCAAGATCGCTTCCAAACTTCTTACCTCGAGGCTTAGGCCGCGTATGGGAGAACTTGTCCAGGTTAATCAGTCCGCATTCATAAAAGGGAGATGCTTGCACGACAATTTTCTGCTCGTGCGACAAATGGCAAGGATGATGCACAAAAGGAAAGCCAAAGGTGTTCTGCTCAAGCTTGATATCACTAAAGCCTTCGACTCTTTGTCTTGGCCGTTCCTGTTTGAAGTGTTGCGAGCGAAAGGTTTTTCGGAGAGGTGGATCTCTTGGATTGCCACCATGCTTACGACGGCCAGCTCAAGAGTGATCGTGAATGGGCAAGCGGGAGATAAGTTCATGCATGCCAAAGGTTTGAGGCAAGGGGACTCAATCTCCCCTTTGCTCTTTGTGATAGCCATGGATATCCTTACACACATTATTATCAAGGCGAATGAAGCGGGAGTTATGAGTCGCATCCATGGCTGCAGCCCGGTGCAGAGGCTGTCCCTATATGCCGATGACGTGGTCCTGTTCATCAAACGCACACGGCCGGACCTTGAGTTAGTCAGAGAAACTCTTACCATCTTTGGAGAGGCATCTGGACTGAGAGTAAATTTTGCTAAATCTGCGGCTATCTTGATTCGGGCAGAGCCGGAGGATGAGGATATTGTGAAATCGGCGCTTCCCTGGAAACTTGCCACCTTTCCTTGTAAATACCTTGGGTTGCAGCTGAGTATTTGGCAGTTGAAAAGATCGGAATGGCAACCTATGGTGGACGCGGCCCTACATTTGCTGCCAGGGTGGCAAAGGGGCTTGGTGACTAGACCAGGCAGGTTGGTTCTTGTCAACCAAGTCATGAGAGCACGGGCCACCCATCACCTTATGGTGGCGGAGGCACCAAAATGGGCTCTGGACAAAGTGGACAAAGGATTTAGGGCCTTCTTCTGGGCCGGGACTGAGGAAATCAAGGGAGGCAAATGTGTGGTAGCTTGGGCGAGAGTTTGTAGGCCGAAGCTCATGGGAGGGCTAGGTGTCATTGATCTTCGCAAGCATGGCATTGCTCTAAGGTTGAGGTGGGAATGGCTCAGGCGCACGGACCCATCCAGACCGTGGCAAGGGCTTTCCTTAGTTGCGGACAAGTCGGTTGCGCAAGTGTTCAGTAGCCTGGTGAAATGGAGAGTTGGTGATGGTGACAAAACTTTGTTCTGGAAGGATAGATGGGTCCAGGGTGCTACCATTGCAGAGGTCGCTCCGTTGGTGGCAAAGTCGGTGCGTACGCAAGTGGCCAACAGGAGGCGTGTCCGAGAGGCACTTCACATGCACTCATGGATGCATGATGTGATCGGCGACTTATGTACGGAAGGCCTTACCCAATTTATAGGACTATGGGAGATTCTAGAGGAGGTGCAACTGGATGAGCGGTCCGAGGATAGTCCGATTTGGGCCTGGAATGCGTCAGGAACATACACGGCATCTTCTGCGTACAAGATGTTATGTGAGGGAGGAGTTAGATTCCACTCATTTGGAGCTATTTGGAAGTGCTGGGCTCCTCTGGCTTGCAAAATCTTCATGTGGCTAGCTGTTCAATACCGGCTATGGACTTCCGACAGAAGAGTGAGGCATAACTTACAAGATCAAACTTCTCAATGCTTTCTTTGTGATCAAGAGGAGGACACGGTGGACCACATCTTGCTACAATGTGTGTTCTCGAGGCAAGTTTGGTTCACCTGCTTTCTTAGGATGGGGTTGCCCACGGAGCTTTGCCCAACACATGATTCCGATTTGGTGCTTTGGTGGTCGGATACTAGAAAGCGGTTTCTCAAGCACGCTAGAAAGGGGTTTGATTCTTTTGTCATGCTCATATGCTGGACGTTATGGAAACAAAGGAATGCGAGGGTGTTTGGGTCAGGTCAGATCAAGAGTGAACAAGGCATGGTGGACACGATCTTTGATGAGTTGAGGATGTGGGCCACGGCAGGAGCGTTTGGAGAGCATTGTATGTTAGAGTAGTCGAGTAGTGTGTGCGTGGAGTGGTGGCTCGGTCGGGTAGGTTGTTGCCTAACCGGCTCTTTGTAACTCTTGTACATATCTTTCTCCCTTCTATAAAGCTATGGTACGCCTTTGGCGTACCCTAAAAAAAACAATTACGATGGCAAAGTGGGGACAATGTCATGAGAGCGATACAAGTTAAACGGTCGCTCACAAGATCATGAATCTTAGAAAGCCTGAAGGTGTAGGACGACTGCATGAGCGATCATCATTGATCATCATTGTTCCTTGACATCATTGCCACATCCTCCCAACAATCTAACTTGATGGTTGTGGAATTTGTGGCTTTTTATAAGGAGTGTTAGACCTGGTTTTCATCATGTTTTTCTCGTTCCTCGATTATTTATATGAAAATAGTAATGCTCATACGTTTGCAACATTGCAATTCGCCCACACGTTTGGATCACCGTCCAGTTAAGTTTGCACGAATCTTGACAAACCGAGACGGTTTTCGCGTGCCACGTATGACAAGGCCGTGTGTGGTGTTGGAGAGGTCGCCCACGTGCCCCACAGCACGCGGTTGCCAGCTGCGCTGTGTGGGCGAACTAGTTTCTGCCCACAGCAACCACCTACTCCACGCGCGTGTGGGGTGAACTGTTTTCCACCCACATGATAGTCGTACGTTTTGGATGGCAACTGCAATTGCGCGTACATGGCAACTAGGTAAACACACATGGCAACTATGATTCGTTTGCTAGACGGCAACTGCAGTTACGCATACGTGGCAATCAGGTAAACATACATGGCAACTGTGATTAACCACATGTGGCAAGTAGGTAAATACACATGTCAACTATTGTTTGACCATATGTGGCAAGTAGTTAATCACACACGACAACTATGATTTGATTACACACGGCAACTACCATAAATTAGACATGACGACTATGGTTAACCAAAACAGAGAGAGTTGACATGCTTTTACAACCATATATGCCATCCGGGATAACTATATCTACCATCCCGGATGGCAACTAAATCGTCATCCCGTGGGTACCTATTTGTAGCTGCGCCAGGACATGTGGGCATATTTGCTTCGTGCCACACGCGCGGGGTGGGGATGAGCAGTACTTATTGGGCATGTGGCACGAAGTAGCTGCGCCCACACGTGTGGGCAATTCTACTGTTCGCCCACACACAGCCCACACTGTGGGCTGCCCCCCGCTCATGCCACACATGGTGTGTTGGCGAATGCCTATTATGCCACACGTGCGGTGGATATCGACGTCCTATTTATAATGCTAATCCTTTGAGACAGAAGAAAACTCGTTTTTTCATTGTTTGGCAGGAAAATGCACATATGAAAGGGAATCAAGGTGCATTACTCCAAATTGAGCTAAATAGAGCAACTTCCATATAGGGGATTCATCATCAGGCGCACTAGAGCTCAAGAAGGCCAACCATGCTTCCGCTCGTATAGGCAGTCGTATGAGGATCCAGTGGCACCTGAAAGTGCGTTACGTCGACTAGAAGGGGGTGAATAGGTGATTTTTCTGAATTCTTCACTGAGGAATTTCAGGGTGAGGAAATTCCTAAGCGAAGAACTACTTACAGCGGAATATGTACTCAGGTATAAGCATAACAGAGTAACAGCATAGTCATCATGATGAAATGAAAGACAAACACAGAGTACAGAAAGCGTAAACACAGGATAAGCATGATGAAGACAAACAGACTGAAGAAATAGGATTGAGGAAATAGAGAAAGTCTTCAGTCAATGTATTCAAGCAGTAATGATCAGGTTCATCAACACATAATGAGGAAATGAAAGGGTTGAGGAAATAGAACCAGTTGGCTTGGTGAAGATAATGATTTGGTAGACCAGTTCCAACTGTTATGATAGTTGTACGTCTGGTTGGAGTGGCTGAGTATTTAAACTCGAGGACACACAGTCCTCACCGTATTCTCCTTGAGCTAAGATCACACAGACCTCGCCCAACAGTAGTGGTAAGTCTTCACAGGTGACTTCCAAACCTTCACAGACTTGGTCACTCGGCAATCCACAATTCCTCTTGGATGCTCAGACCATGACGCCTAACCGTCTGGAGGATACACAGTCCTCAAAGGTAACAAGCATCGGTTCCACATAGGAACACTCTCTTCAGTGATGCTCAATCACTTTGGGGTTTGTAGGTTTGGGTTTGGGATTTGGGTTTTCCTCACTTGATGATTTTTGCTCAAAGTCCTCGGAGGATGGGATGCTCTCAAATGACAAGTGTCAGTTTCTCTCGGAGCAGCCAACCTGCTAGCGGTTGTAGGGGGGGCTATTTATAGCATAGGGAGCAGCCCAACATGATAAGACATAAATGCCCTTGGCAGATATGACCGTTAGGTGGTGGGATATTTTGGAACAGCTGGCGCGCAGCTCAGCAACGGTCGAATATTTTGAGGTTCGAATTCCTCAGGGCTATCATGTTCCTCACTGTGTAGGCAATCCGCACTGGCGAATTCCTAACTCCTCATTCAGAACAAATTCCTCAGGGACCAGAAGATCTTCGTCTCATCCTTCAAGAAATTGACTGAATCGATATGAGATTTCAATGGCTTCACTCGAAGGATTGGGTAGGTGTAGGATTTTGAGATGAGCATCACTTGGAAATCTGTTTCCTTTACCTCGACCCCCTTTAACAGTACAGTGTTTCCTATGACTCAAGAAAGAGAAATTTGAAACTACGAGAACAAAAGTCTTCACGCTTCAGATTCCTCGCATGAATATCGAAGCCTTCAAGGTCACACCAATTTCTTCACTTTCAAAGTCTTCAGGAGAACCAAAGTCTTCAGCCGAAGACATTCATTTTTAGGGGTCGACTTTCACTGTAAATATCAAACTCCTCATTGACTTATAGAGCCTGTGTACACTCACAAACATGTTAGTCCCTTAACCTATAAGTCTTCAATACACCAAAATCACTAAGGGGCACTAGATGCACTTATAATCTCCCCCTTTTTGGTGATTGATGACAATATAGGTTAAGTTTTCAACGGGGATAAACATATGAATTGAAAGTACTCAATATTGAGGAATTTGATTGCAAGATATAGAAGAACTCCCCCTGAAGATGTGCATAGTGAGGTATTTGCTTTTGAAAGCAATGCACATTTGAAGAGTAGAATCATGGAGAAACTCCCCCTATATCTTGTAATTCATACACGCATTTAGCATATAGAATGAAGAATTTGAAATGCATGATGAAATATGGTGACTGATGTAATTCAGAATGCGTGCATAACATTAATGAGGAAATAGCATGCAGAAAAACAGAGCAAAAGTATCATGTCACCATCGGACTTAACTTTACAACTCATACAGCAAAAGCTTCAGAAGAGCGAGAGTTGCAACTTAACAAAAAAACGCCCATATATATATATACCCGCTTGAAGACTAACTCAAATTTCTCCCCCTTTGTCATCAAATGACCAAAAGGGACGAAAAATGAGGACTAACGCCCCTGAAGAATCTCTTCACAAAGTCGATGGAGGAGCGCCAGCGTTGTTGGGGTCGTCTGTTAGAGTAGGGCCTGCCATAGTGTCGTCCAGATCTTCATTTTCATCAGTATCACGGGACGAGAAATATGAACTGGGCACCAAAGGAGGAAATTTGACCTTCTTGAATTTCTTCGGTGGAGACTTAGCCCAGCCAAAATCCTGTTTGAGGCCCATCTGCTTGAGATCCTCATCATCGTAAAGGTGAGACAATATAGCCCAGGTGCGATCAAACATTTCATTGAGGTAGTACTGGTTCTTCTTCACTGAATTATAAGTGGCATTCATATTGTGAAGAACGGAACCAAACTGGCGTTTCACCCATTTGTGATTGTGATCCACCTTTTGATGAAGACTGAGGAGAAGCTCACGATCAGTCATCACCCTTGGAGCTGTTGCTTGAGGACTTTGCTTTGAAGCATTTGTGGCAGAATCATGAGTAGCGGAATCATCATTGGTGGAGTATGAAGCAACTTTGCGAAACTATCCATCCAATGGTCGAATGCCCTCGTCAATGACAGAAGTGGCCTTGCCCTTTTCATCAGCTGAGGAAAATGTCCGTTTGAGGACTTCAATCGGGGGCAAGAAGCTGCCATGGTTGAGTGTATCAGCCTTGTAGTTGAGTGAAGACCTTGTTCTGAGGAATCTCATAATCCAGGGAGCATAAGGCTTCAACTCAAACGGGGACATTGCGACGTTTGCCAGAGTCCTCATGAAGAAATCATGATAATTCACGGGAATACAGTGCATGATATTGAACAACAGATTCTTCATGATGCCAACGACTTCTTCATCATTCGAGTCGTGGCCCTTGATTGGACTCAATGTCTTCGTCAAAATGCGATAGACTGTCCTTGGCACATATTGCAATTCCTTCACGAGGAATTTGGTCCTTGAGGCTTGTCCAGGCTTCAATGGCTTCATCAGCACTTGCATGAAATGATCTGACAGCTCAGGTTCAGAATAGATCAAACGTGCACCTTCTGGGGGAGGACTGATAGGCATGGGCGAAGCAATTCAGTTGTTGGTGCCTTGTAGTGTGTGTTCTCTATCATCCAGTCCAACACCCATGAGTTCATCTTCAGCATTGCCTATGATGTGCAGCGTCGCGTAGAATTGAAGAATGAGTTCTTCATTCCAATCGCATATGTCAGTGCAGAAATTGAGCAGACCAACATCATGAATGGCAGCGAGGACTGGCGTAAAGCAAGGCAGTGATTCCATATCCAAGTGAGGAATATGCTCATGGTCGAAGACTTTGTCTTTGTTGAATAGCACTAAAGAATAGAAATTAGCTTGGCTGGCAGTCCAGAATCGCTTCCTCCTCAGACGAGCAGAATCATATGGATTGTATTCAGTGAAGAATACATGCTCATTGAACAAGGCATCGGCCTTGTACTTCGGAGTCTTGGAGAATGGATTCTTCGGCTGTGGCTGAGGAGTATCGATAATCTGAAGAATAACTTCTGGAATGTCAATTTCAGGAGCCGCAAGCTGAGGAATTTCTGCTTCAATAGTAGCCTGGGCCTCCATTTCTTCAGCAGCTTGAGCATTAGCACTAGTGGCTGGAATTTCTTCAGGAATGGAAGGGGTGGCATGAATTTCATCAGAACCCATTTGAACTTCAGTTGGAGCTGGGGACTGAGGAATTTTCTGGAGTGGTGTGAACAGAGGTGAGTTGGGGTGCCGACTCTCCCAAAAATCATCATTCATCACGGGAGTGGTGCAGCCAATGTCCACATCCTCATCAACTTCCATTTCTTCAACGTTGGCCTCTTTAGCAGTAAACTGAGGCATTCGCGATGATACTGGAGGGGTTGTAGTGAAAGCTTCAACTTCAATTTCTTCATCCATTTGCTCTGTGGAAGCAGCAGAGGGATCTTCTTCTGCAGATTCATCAGGAATCTGATATTCTTTGCCATAAGGAACAAGTTCCTTAGATGGCATGATTGCGAGAGGAACAACATCAATGGGATTCTCTAGTGAACTTGTCAAAATCTTCGCCTTCTTGGGGGTCGAAGATTCTGAGGTAGCTGATGCCTTCCTCTTCTTCAAAGCAGCACGCTCTGCAGCTTTGGTTTTCTTCACTTCCAGAGCAGAAGGAAGAATTGGACTTGGTGTTGGTGCGGGCGGAGCAGTGGCAGTGGGATCAATTTCTTCAGACACAACTGATGTAGTTGGCCTGCCTTGAGCAGTTTCTTCAGGCGCAGCGACAGAGTCTTCAGCTGGCCTTGCAATTTCTTCAGGCGCAACACTAGTGGTTACCCTGGCAGTTTCTTCAGAGGCTGGAATTTCTTCAAAGAGCCTCGGTGCTTGCAGTTTCATCGGAGACTGATGTTCATCGGCCGATCTTGGCAATTCCTTCAATGGCTTGAGCGAGCTTCAAAGAGAGTGACTTCAATGCACACAGGAGCAGCAGCACTTGAAGTTAATTTCTTTGTCAGCTTGACGAATCGGACCTTGGCGCCCTTCCAATCAGCCTTGTAGGCTTCAAATTCTTCACTGAGCTTCTTGATTTCAGCTTGCAGTGCAAGGAGCTGCTCAAGCGAAAGACTGAGGACATTGTCCTTTAGGTAGCGCTGCTTCTTGTACTACGCTTTCTTCACTGACCTGGCTTGGTCATACTTCCATTTATTTCAACGATGTACGCTGTCACAATGTGACTTTGTCCAGGAGTGAGGCCCAAATCTGGCATTGGAGCATTGGGATCCTTGTGCCAGAGATCGATGAAATCAAGGATCTTCTTTGGATCCAAAAGTAGGGGCACAACACTTCCTTTGGCTCTAGCGGCTCGGCTGCTCGCATCCTTGATGATATCGGCAAGTTCATCATCATCAGCCTCATCATCAGATGGGATTTGAAAGACCACCTGCTTCTTGTGAGGACTTGGTCTAGTGCCTCGTCCAGCAGTGGCCTTGGTCTTCAGCAGAGTGGGACCGGTAGTTGAAGGATGAGCTGAAGAACTCGCTGAAGCTCCTCAGGCAATAGATATGTCAGTGGTCCTTTGGCACGTGGCGAAATGCACAGGTGCTGAGGACTTTGCCAGAGGAGCTGAGGTTTTTGAAACCCGAGGAATTGGTGCAGTTTGAGGAACTGGGGCAGCTTGAGGAATTTGCCTCGGTGGCACTGAGGAAATTGGCCGTGAGGGCATTGCAGAAGAACTTGGCCATGAGGGCATTGCAGAGGTAGGTGGTTTCTTGGCTGGCTTCTTAGGCATAGCTTTCTTACTTGAAGAAGCCTCAACAGCGGCTGCGGCAACAGCAGAATCCTCATTGAATTTCTTCACTGCTTCTTTGGCCTGCTTGACAATTTTGCTTGCTGCCTGGCCCATTCATCAGCATAATCCTCACCATGTTTAAGGCTTGTTGGATCAGCTAGCTGGCTAGGTGCCAGAGGAGGTCTTGAGCACGGAGGGTTAAGAGCGAATTTCTTCATGTATTTTGGGAGTAACATATCTGTACTCCCTCCACTCTCTTGCCCATTTCCTTTCTATCCTCTGAATGCGCACCTTGTGCTCAGTCTTCGTTTCCTTGCCATGTTTTGCCTCATCAGGCGTGCAGTACCCTACATAGATATCCACAGGGATCTCAAAGGCAGTGTTTACTTCAAGCTTCTTTCCTCCTTTCTGAGGACGTTTACCATCAGCCATTTTCTTCAGCTGAGGAATTTGCACAATTGAGTTCTCTGAAGAAGTATGCAGCTTTTCTTCGAGGAATGTTGCAAATGAGTTAAGTTGATGAGAACCTAGTGATTCAGTAGCTGACATGAGTACCTGTGAACAGAGTATAGGTGCGAAGAATTTGGAGACGTCATATGCGTTCTCAGAAGGTTTTGTAAAATTTGATGAAGTTTGAGGAAATTGACCCGATGTGTCTTGAAGAATTTCACTAAGCGTTCTTTGTCTTAGGTTCCAGAGTTGTGCGAATCGTGAGATTCACACAACTAAGGAATCATGAAGAAAAACGACACTTAGAGAAACAAATCAAAAACTGAAGATTTGTGCTAGGTGTTTAGAGTGTGGAGGTTGAAGAATAAACACCTTTTGAAGATTTGATGAAAATCATCAGTAGAATAAATGCGGTAAAAGTAACTTTTAGTTACCCTTGATGAAGAACACGACGAACTAGAAGTTTAGATTTGGAAGTTTGTCGACTCGGATCTTCCACGCCCTAACTTGGCGAAGGAAGATGTCTACGGCGGCGGTGGAGGGAATATTTCCGCGGCCGACACGAGTACGACGGCGACGAGGTCGAGGCAGTGAAGCTCTTCCTCACCGGCGACGATGGAGGTAGCGGTGGTGCTAGGTTTTGAGAAGCTCGAGCGAGGGAGTGAGTTCGAGCGGAGTAAAAGTGAAATGAGGAAGGGAAGGGGTATTTATAGCGGAGATGAATAACTGTTCGCCCGAAGAATTTGGACGAATGTGCCCCTGACCCTTCTCATTCGCGCGACATGTGTCACCCACGTACTGAGAAGTGGAGTTCATGGGTGAATATATAATTATACCGTGGAATACATAACGGTTTGAGCGGCAAAAGCCAACAATTCAGATAAGAATATTTAAAAATGGTGTTCGCAATTTCTTCAGCTGACAAGGACACAGTGAATAATTTGAACGAGTTTCAAATAGAACGCACATGAAGAATTTGTGAACAGACTGGGCTGAGTTTAGCATAGAGGGGGAAGGGTCCGATCACATTCACTTAGCAGAAAATTCAACTTGAAGAATTAAAATAAGTGAATGTTGTATAGACATAAACTCATATATATATATATATATATATATATATATATATATATATATATATATATATATATATGTATGTATATGTATATATATAGGAAAATGCATCCTACTACCGGGTGTAGTTACACCCATTTCTCGTATACTACCATGTGGTAGTATATACTTTACTTTATTATTTTTAGTATGTTCACATACTATATCTAAGATACTCCAAAGCGAGTTATGTGAAAAAATTGCATTTGAGCCCATGTTTTATAATATTTGTGAAATACGTACATATTTGTATGCATAAAAAGTATACTCAAAATATACTACATACTACCTAAAAAATAGTATATATACTACCTAAACATTCTTACATACTACATACTACGCGTACATATTCTTCGACATGATAGATACTACCTAGAACGTATGAAACAAAAGTGGAGTAACTACACCCGGTAGTAGGAAAAATTGTCATATATATATATATATATATATATATATATATGTATGTATATATATATATATATATATATATATATATATATATACATACACGGTCTATTCTGCTAATATTAGCAGAATAACTATTCTGCATACCACTTCACACTGTGACGCTGAATGTAAGCGCTCGCATCATTTTGATGATTTAAAGACGCAATAGAGACTAGTGAACTTCGTGTCGAAAAAAACTGCACGCAGTGTCTTTTTGGTACTGTTTTTGCTCTAAGTTTTTAACCGTTTATCGGAATGAGGCGTGTAATATACCTTTGAAAAGCTATGGATTAGGCGCAACTTCGACATGTTGAACACTTTTTGAGATTCCACACGGTTTAAGAGCAGTTTTGAAAATAGTGCGGCGGATGACGAGTGGCAGCGAGCGTTTTTTTTGCCTTGTTTTCTAAACCGCTTGTCGGAATGAAGCAAATGATACGCCGTTGGATAGATATCATCGAGGCGCATCTTTTTCATATATAAATGTTTCTCTAATTCGTTACGGTTTAAGAGCAGTTTCAAATTTACTTAATCGCGGAATTACGTTTTTTTGAAATTTTTGCAATTTTCGGTACTGTTTTTGCTCTAGTTTTTGAACCGTTTGTCGAAACGAGGCGTGTGATACGTCGTTGGAAAGCTATGGACAAGACGCAACTTTCATATGTAGCAATGGTTTTGAGATTCCTTACGGTTTTTAGTTAATTTTGAAAATCGTGCGGCTGACTACGAGAGGCAGCGGCCGTTTTTTGTGAAATTTTCACAAACCGCTGGTCGAAATGATTCAAATTATACGTCGTTGGAAAGATATCGACGAGACGCAAATTTTTTATGTAGAACACTTCCGCTAATTCCTTATGGTTTAAGAGGAGTTTCGTTTTTACAAAAATGCAGACACTGTTTTTTGCGACACCCAAATCGTCGTGTGCATCGCATCGCATGTATAGTGCAATCGCTTCGCATCAAAACCGCGACCGCATCTCGATAGAATGAAAATTGTCATGTGTACGCGATGAACAAAGTGCACTGCTTCAGACAGATGAGTGCACTGGTTAAGACCGAAACCGCACTGCATCAAAACGGAGTGAAAAGCATCGTGTGTACGCGACAATGAAGTGCGCCAGATCGATAGATCAAAGTAATCGCTTGCACTAAAACTGCACTGCATCAAACAGACTGAAAATCATCGTGTGTACGCAACAACGAAGTGCACTGCAACTCCCAATGCAATTTTACTTTCGTGTGCACTGCAATAAGGGAACCACAAAGTTTTTAAATGCATTTTTGTGTGAAATGAACTGTACCGAAGAGTCCTTCGTAGTGGAATTCTTTTTTTACCCAAGCACCGTTTCCTTCATGTTTTTTTACTGCACTACGACAACAGAGTGAATTGTATGAAAAAAATTCAATGTTTTTGCTGCTTTTTTGGCAACAAGGGAACTGCATTTTTCTCATGTTCCAAATCTGCAGACAACTCGAATCTGGGCTGCGTTGTAGAGAGTAAGGAACTACCTGGTTTCACTTTCCCCATTTTTACATAGTGAATCATAGTGATAGACTGCACAACCACGATTACAGAACTTCAAAAGTATCTTAAGTGGTCGGACAGGAGCCCCGTCGACTGGTTGGGACGAGCAAAAGTGGGCTGCAAAATAGACTAGCAAAAGTGAGCTACAAACGACGAGTCGGCGAACCACAAGGCACACAACATCATCCTCCCACTACACAGCCATCTAGTACATAGCAGAATCAATGACAGAGTACCCAACTGTACCACACTAGGCTAAGACTTGCTTATGCAAAATTACCATCCATTTTTCTTACTACAAAATGAACTTCAAATGCACTAGGCAGTGCCCTTTTTCTTTCTGCGTTTCTCATAAACAACAAAATGAACATCAATGTTCTCTTCTTTTTCTTATTGCACTTCAAGACTACAAAACAAAACAAAACTAGAAACAACCAAATTGCACGCCCAGGTGCTCCGCCTCACATGTGAACAATGGGTGTACCCACTATTTTTATCAAGAATTTTCACAGGAACTTTGGGGGTGGAGGCCCTCCTCTAACTCGCCATGGTGTCGTCGCCAGTGAACTGAAAAGTCCCACACCGTGTAGATTTTATTGAAATTGAAACAAACAACCTGTTTTTTGGTCCCTCCGAATCGCACAAGAGGGAGGCTCGGCGAACTGAACTGCATGACGAAAATAAGCAAACCTTCTTTTGCTGCGGAACCGCACGGTGTCTAGATAAGAAAACGAGCTACACAAGGAAACTATCAGCACCACCACACCTGGGAATCGCAAGCTGGCGGCAACCGGACAACATCTCCGCTTTGCTTCGGGAACAAAGCGCGGCACCAACCATACCGCATCGCCACACATTGTTTATGGGAACCGTGACCGCATCTCCGCAAAGGCATACCTCATCATCAAATCGGAGTGCATACTTCCAGATGGCCGGGGGAATGGCCGGGGACGCCGTCGTCCCACTTGTCCGAGCTGCACGGCGGTGGTCGTCGGACTTCATGGTTGTAGGAGATGAGGGGGCCGGCGAGCTCGAAGCGAGGAGGTCGCATGCTGCGACGGTTGGCAGGGGTGTCAGGGGATCCTCTCCTTCGCGTCTCTGGCATGTTGGAGGAGCAAGGTGTCGGTGTACTAAGGTAGGGGTACCTCAGTACCCCAACTTGTGCACGGGCAGTCGCAGCTCCCCGTAGCTGGATCCACCAGATGCTTGCCGGAGACCATCCCTGCTCCGGACCAAACCACTCAAGAACAAGCGTACAAGATAAAAGATCAAGGCCCCGGCAAGAGGAGCTTGCCGGGAAGGCCGTTCCAGGCTCAAGATCATACCACCCACACAAGACCCTGGCGAGAGGAGCTCGCCGGGGAGACTAGAAGATCACATCACAGAAGACACGCCTCGGCGCTATACGCGTCCCGGCGAGGGCCCGGGGAGCGACAAGATTACAGAGCCCGACAAGCTCCGGGCCCGCAAGATCAAGACCCCTGCAAGGTACTTGCCGGGAGAGCTGCTGCGCGCGCCCGCACTCCGTGTCATCGCCCACGCCGCCTTCACCCTCTCCAAAGGACGCGTGGCGGATGGCTGTGCTGCATGAAGGGTGCGGTGGCACTCCACGGTGGTGGCTTCATCGCCCGTGGCAAACGGAGACGCAAGGGGGAGCTTTTGGGGCGACGGCGACGGCATTAAATGCTCTTGTCCCCTCTCACAAAAGTAGGTAGAATCCACTGCTCGCTAATCGTTTGTCGCACCGCTCCCCGACTGCTCCAACTACCACCTCTTTACATTTTACCCCTCTCTCCTACGTTGACACCTGTCGGTGACCCCTTGCCCTATAAAAGGAGGCCCATGCATAACGTAGAGGGGGTTCCGAGGATTGGCTACTCTCGCGAGGCTCGAACCCTTGGCAACACTAGCGCTTGGGATTCGGCCGGTTCCATACACCACCACTCGCCGCATTCTCGAGCAAGATCAAATACAACACAAAGCAGCAGAGTTTTACGCGACCATCGCGCTCGGCTGGGTAAAAATCCTCGCCGCGCACGCTCGACCGCTCTCTCTCAGGCATCCTCCGCCTCGCATCAACACACGAAGGGCCTCCCCGCCCCATAGGTGTCGCCTCCTCAACCACGACATCTCCGCGCGCTGTAGGGGCGTCGAGGTGGTGCAAACCTGATCCGGCGTTCGCGCGGCCGCTCTCTTCATCAACCTCTCCAGCTTCATCAGCGACTTCGTCGACAACTGCGCCATGGCCCCGAAGACGAGAGCTTCGAGGGTCGCAGACCCATCTCCATCTTCCCCGCCGCCACCGGAGCCAACGGTGGGCGGAGGAGACGCCAGCGGAAGGGTGGACGCCGGCGAGGGTACTCGCGGCGCCACCAGATCCAGGGACAGGACGGATGACCGCGCCTCGGTCTCCGCAGATCCACGTCCATCTCAGCGCACTACGACCCGGCGGCGCCGAGCCACGGAAGGTGGTACTCGCACGCTGGGGCAAGAATATGCCGGGGGCTCGCGGGATGCTCCGGACCGCTGTCCATGCATGAGCAAAGCGAAAGTGCCGAGGCAGGGCCTTGCTCCTCCTATCTCTACTAGGAGTCCGAAGCGTTCCTGCTCGCGCCGCCGCTCCCCGCTCTCCGCTCCGCAAGCGCATCTCCACGAGCGCTTACGCTGTCGCCGAGGACGCGCCATCGAGCTCTAAGTCCGCGAGATGGCTCTGGCGCCGCCCGACAAGCGCGCTCTCGAACGCTATAAGCCCGGGCGAGGACAGCTCGCATTGCTCCGCAAACGCACCTCCCCGGAGTGCTGCGCTGTCGCCGAGGACGCGCATTGAGCTCCGCCGGCAAGTGCAAAGAAACAAGGAAAAGAAAAGCTAAGTCGCCGAGCCTTCGTGCGAGCACTCCTTAATTCCATGCTTTTATTTGTTACATCCTCTCGCTCGCTGCTTGTGCTCAAAACCTCGTGCGCCGAGGAGCTCGCCGTGGATAGCCGCACCTTTATCTTGCTTCAACACACTCAACGAAGTTAAAAGTGAGCCGCCACCAGCCGCGCGCCTTTGTTTCGCTTCGAGTCCGATCAAGAAAGTTAAGTGCGTCGCGAACTAGACGCTGCAAGGTTGCTTGCCGGAAGCGACGCCAGCCAGCTGGCTGCTGATGTCCCAGACTCAGCAAGCGCCAAGTAAGCGCCGCAAGTTCCCTAGAAGCGAGGGTGAAAGCGCACAAAGGCGGAAGTAGAGGGTGTAACGTGGCAAGCCTTGCCGTGAGGCGTTCTTCGATGAGAGACTTGTGCGCGAGAGGAGCCAAGTCGTGGCCCGGCTATGCATTTGTTTTGTTTCCGAGTCCACTCAACAAACACAAGTGTGCTGCTGCACCTTATCTTGCTTTCGAGCCTGCTCGCAAGTTAAGCGCCGCAATCGCCCGACAAGGTTGCTTGCCGGAAGCAACACCGCTAGCGGGCTGTCCCGCGGCAAGCGTGTTCGCCCCGGCAAGCTCCCCGGGAGCGTAGAGTACAAACATACGAAGGGCAAGGCTCGGCATCGTATTGCATAGTCAGGATTTATATACACATACATATACATGAAGCAGTCGCATATCTACCTCAGCTGTTTTCATGACTGAAATTGCAGCGACGAGGAGGAACCGAAAGATCGCACCAGCGCCTGGAACCCGGCAAGCCAGGGTCGCCGGGGGCTGCGAGTGCCAAGGTTCTTCCTCGGCGGGCCAGCCTCGCTGGGGGCTGCGAGCACCAAGATTCGTCTCCGGCAAGCTAGAGTTGCTGGGGGCTGCGATATCAGATAAGTTTTTCATCCCTCATCATGCATCCTTTCATGGACCGGGAGATGCCGGGCTGCGTCTTTGAACGAGCGTGTCTTGTAAAAACCCGTACGTGGAGGAGCCGAAGTCGGCTGCGTATGCATTTGGTTTGTTTCCGAGTCCGCTCAACAAACACAAGTGTGCCGCTGCACCCTTATCTTGCTTTCGAGCCTGCTCAGCAAGTTAAGCGTCGCAACTGGCCCGGCAAGGTTGCTTGCCGGAAGCAACACCACCAGCGGGCTGTCCCGCACTCGGCAAGCGTGTCTGCCCCGGCAAGCTCCCCGATAGCGGAAGAACACACAAGGCACGCAACAAGTAAAAGACTCAGTCCGCAAGCTTTCCCTCTTTTCATTAAAACATCCAATTTAGTACAAGTCCATGGAGGATGAAAAACATGATAGAGAGGATTACAAGTTCTTAAATGCAGCTAATGCCCGAGGGCTTACAATTTACAAAGATAAGGTGCCGTGATCCCTCTCCTGCTTCTCTGCTCAGGAGTTCAGAGGTAGGTCAAGAGCCCCGCAAGATAAGCTTGCTGGGAGGAGGCCCCGCAAGAGGAGCTTGCCGAAGGGCTAAAGGAGCGCCTAGGAGAGCGTGGCGGTGGCGCCGCCGTGCCCAGAGCTGCGCAGGTGACGGGCATGGGGAACGATGCCCGGAGAGCCACGGCACCAAGACCTCAAGAGAACACCCCGGGCCGGCCAGAGCTTGGCGGAGACGGAGGCGCCGGAGGCGAGCTTGAAGACGGGTGGTGGGACATCGGCACGAGGGCACCTCGCCAGACTCGATTTAACGGCCTTGCCGCCGTCCCCTCTTCCTCTTCTTCGCTGCCTTCACGCCCAGCCGCCAAGGAGACGGCCCCGGGGAGTTCAGGAGGCCGGCAACCCAGAAGAGGGGTTGCCGGTGGCACGCGAGGCAGCGGTGTCCGACGCCTAGTCGGGCCCGCCATCCCCTCGTCGTCGCTGTCACTCTCCTCCTCGTCACTCTCGCCGGGAGGAGCTTCGCTATCCGAGGAGCTGTCCACACAGCAGCGCACCCGGTTCCATAGTCGCCAAGACCTTGACGGCGAGGAGGTCACCATCCATTAACTTGAAATGGAGGGTGAACCCCGCCGTCAAGCTATGGATCCGGGCGAATGTTTTCCACCCTCGGTCGAAGAACATCACGCCGGGCTGGGGACACGACACTCACCCGAAAGTGCCGCTGATCCCGCAGCCCTCATGCGCAACTCCATCACGTCGGTGGATCCGCCCCATTGCGTCCGCGAACGGGCCGGCAGCCGGAGGCGGCGACGAGGCGCCGGGCGAAGCTTGATGAAGAACTCCTGTGGTCATCTCCGGTGTGGACCGCGCCGTGGTCGAGACGCCGGGAGACGGGAGGCACATCACCACGACCGCCTCTCCCCGACCGCCTCGGCCATGCCTCGGCCCGCCCACGCCACGCCTCCCTCTCCCTCTGGCGCGGCTCCGCCGCCACGGGAGCAGGATGGGAGGAGCGCTGCCTAGAAGCGACCACGCCGCCATCGCCGAAGAGCCGATTCCTCCTTCCATGGCGGCAAGAAGAATTGAAGACGAAGGCGAAGGGAGAAGAGATGAGTGTGGCCATTGTGCTCCCCTTCCGCCTTTTTAAGGGGCGAGGTGGGGCTCAACCGCCTGGCCGACCAATCGTGAAGCGAGAAGGCCGAGGAGCGGGCCGACTCGCCTTCTCCGCCCGTGGACGCCCGGTCTCCACCTTCGCCGCCCACGACCCGCGGCATGAGGGCCGCGTGGCGAAAAAGTGGAGCCGAGCGACGGGTGAAGCGACCCCGCTCGCGCCACGATCACGGGTGGATGCCTTAAAGATCGTGACACGCCGCCACGCCTCCCACGACGCCGCAATCGACGCGGCTGCTACGGAGGGGGGGGCGGCAGACGCAGGAGCAGATTCGACGCGCCATGGGCTTCGTGTCTGCAGATTGTCTTGGGCCTCGCCCAACAGCCTTCAGACTGTATGTATGGCCCAGGCCGGGGCTCTGTGCGGTGTATTAAGGTAGGGGTACCAAGACTTCAACTTGTGCACGGGCAGTCGCAGCTCCCCGTAGCTGGATCCACCAGATGCTTGCCGGAGACCATCCCTGCTCCGGACCAAACCACTCAAGAACAAGCGTACAAGATAAAAGATCAAGGCCCCGGCAAGAGGAGCTTGCCGGGAAGGCCGTTCCAGGCTCAAGATCATACCACCCACACAAGACCCTGGCGAGAGGAGCTCGCCGGGGAGACTAGAAGATCACATCACAGAAGACACGCCTCGGCGCTATACGCGTCCCGGCGAGGGCCCGGGGAGCGACAAGATTACAGAGCCCGACAAGCTCCCGGGCCCGGCAAGATCAAGACCCCGGCAAGGTACTTGCCGGGGAGAGCTGTGCACGTGCCCGCACTCAGGTCATCTCGCCCACGCCGCGCTTTCACCCTCTCCAAAGGACGCGTGGCGGATGGTCAGGCTACATGAAGGGTGCGGTGGCACTCCACGGTGGTGGCTTCATCGCCGTGGCAAACGGAGACGCAAGGCGGAGCTTTTGGGGCGACGGCGACGGGCATTAAATGCTCTTGTCCCCTCTCACAAAAGTAGGTAGAATCCACTGCTCAAGCTAATCAGAGCTGCACTGTTCTCAAGACTGCTCCAACTACCACCTCTTTTACATTTTTACCCCTCTCTCCTACGTTGACACCTGTCGGTGACCCCTTGCCCTATAAAAGGAGGCCCATGCACAACGTAGAGGGGGTTCCGAGGATTGGCTACTCTCGCGAGGCTCGAACCCTTGGCAACACTAGCGCCTGGGATTCGGCTGGTTCCATACACCACCACTCGCTCGCATTCTCGAGCAAGATCAAATACAACACAAAGCAGCAATAGGGTTTTACGCGACCATCGCGGCCCGAAGCTGGGTAAAATCCTCGCCACAAGATCGCCGATTCCGCTGCTCTCATGCATCCTCCGCCTCGCATCAACACACGAAGGGGCCTCCCCCGGCCCCATAGGTGTCGTCTCCCTCAACCACGACACAAGGCGTGGCGGTTCCCAGCACGCCCCAACGCCGGAGGTGCTCGCGCGTAGATGGCCAGTGTGGCTTCGGTGGCGGCGCCGGATCCGGTGCTATTGGCCGTGCCCAGGCCGGTGGCCGCCGGATCCGGTGCTATTGGCCGTGCCCAGGCCGGTGGCCGCCGGATATGGTGGTGATGGCCGCGTTCGAGGCTTGTGGCGGCCGGATCGCTGTGGGATCCGAGCGGGAGGAGGAGGAGGAGGCGGGGCCGCGACGGGCTGGAGGAGGAGGCGGGGCCGCAACGGGCTGGAGGAGGAGGCAAGGCGGCGCCGGCCTGGAGGAGGAGGAGGCGGGGTGGCGCCGTCCTGGAGGAGGATGGGAAGCGGGCGCGGGCCGTGAGGAGGTGGGCGGGAAGGCGGGCGCGGCCATGAGGAGGAGGGGGCGGGGCGGCGCCGGCCTGGAGGAGGAGTAGGCGGGGCGGCGCTGGCCGTGAGTTGGATCGGGGTGGGGGCGCGGTGGTGGGTTGGTGGATCGGGGCGGGGGCGCGGTGGTGGGTTGGTGGATCGGGGCTGGGGCGTGGGAGGATGAAGGTGGAGTGGATCGGGGGAGGAGTGGGGGAGGTGGACCGGTGGGGTGGGTTTCTTTTTTCTGTGCGGTTCAGATGCGACGTGAGGTCGGTGTCGGTTAGGTGGGGTGTTAGCAGAATAAGAAAACGGTGTGCATAATAAGGTCTTAAGGGGTGTTATCATAATAGACCCACCCTATATATATATATATATATAGTCAAATGAAGAACAACGACGGAAAGAGTGAAGACAGTGCAAAGTTGAAGAATTTGAAAAACTGAGGAATTTCAAAAATGAAGAAAAATTCAAATTGAAGATTTTCAACTTTGGTTGGTGGCGTAACCCACCGTATAAGAAAGCTGATTTCTGACACGCGTACAATTCTCGTAGGGTTCTAAGAATCAATTTCTTCATTAATTTATTCACACTTAGAGGGTTAGTCTTCATTGATTGAAGAAAAATGTTACTTCGTGTGTTGCACATCTAAGTCATCAAGTCGGCATAAGTGTTAGGATGTGTGTCCTTTTCAAAGAACATTCAAAGATTCTAAGATATTTATCTCACACCGCAACTTGCTAAATCTCTTCTCATCCAAGGGCTTAGTGAAGATATCGGCCAGTTGATCTTCAGTATTTGCATGGTCAATGGAGATGTCGCCCTTCAACACATGGTCACGAAGAAAATGATGACGAATCTGGATGTGCTTTGTCTTCGAGTGATGAACTGGGTTGTGAGCAATCTTGATAGCACTCTCATTGTCGCAGTAGAGAGGCACATTCTTCATGTTGATGCCGTAGTCCTTGAGTGTTTGCTTCATCCAAAGTAATTGAGCATAGCAAGATCCAGCAGCAATGTACTCAACTTCTGGAGTGGAGAGTGATACACAGTTTTGCTTCTTCGAGGACCAACATACTAAGGATCGTCCGAGGAAATGACATGTGTCTGACGTTGACTTGCGGTCCACCCGATCGCCAGCATAGTCAGAGTATGAATATCCAATGAGATCAAAGGAAGAGCCCTTGGGATACCATAATCCAAGTGTTGGTGTGTGACCTAGATATCGAAGAATATGCTTCACAGCCTTATGGTGTGATGCCTTCGGTGTAGCTTGAAATCGGGCACACATGCAAACACTAAGCATAATATCCGGCCTAGATGCACATGATTTGGTGAAAAGAGTTGGATCAAGTGAACCGGGTTTGAAGCCTTTCTTCATGAGGAATTCCTTCAGCGTGTCATACCACGCCCTAGGTGCTTGCTTGAGGCCATAGAGGGCCTTGTTGAGTCTATAGACGTGATCTGGAAATTTTGGATCCTCAAAACCTGGTGGTTGAGTAACATATACTTCTTCCTCAAGCTTACCATTGAGGAATGCACTTTTCACATCCATTTGTTGTAAGATGATATTATGATGGTTAGCATAAGCAAGCAATATGCGAATAGCCTCAAGTCTAGCAACAGGTGCAAAAGTTGCATCGAAGTCAATTCCTTCAACCTGTGTGTAGCCTTGAGCTACAAGACGAGCCTTATTCCTCACCACAAGGCCATTTTCGTCTTGCTTGTTGCGGTAGATCCATTTGGTACCGATGATGTTGTGCTTGCGTGGGTCTGGTCGCTTGACAAGCTCCCACACATTGTTGAGCTCAAATTGATGCAATTCGTATTGCATGGCTTGAATCCACTCGAATTCCATGAATGCTTCATCTACTTTAGTGGGCTCTGTGATAGAGACAAATGCAAAATGCCCATAAAAGTTAGATAAATGTGAAGCTTTTGAGCGCGTGAGGGGACCTGGTGCACGAATGTCATCGATGATCTTCTTGACTTGCACTTCATTTGCAATGCAAGGATGTGCGGGTTGATGACTTTGCTTAGGCCCAGCAGTTTCTTCAGGACCAGTTTCTTCAGCAGCACCAACATGATTTTCTTCACGATCAGGAATGACTTCTTCAGCAATTTCTTCGGCAGGGATGACATCCTCAGTAGCTTTGAACTTGATGGATTCCTCAGATGACATTTCATCTAGCACGGTAGGTAGGTGCTCTCTTTGCGAGCCATTAGTTTCATCGAATCGCACATCTCCAGTTTCAACAACCTTGTGATGGTTGATGTTGAAGACTCTGTAGGTGTGCGAGTCCTTTCCGTAACCAAGCATAAAACCCTCATGTGCTTTCGGTGCAAATTTAGAGTGATGGTGAGGATCTCTAATCCAGCATTTAGCATCGAAGACTTTGAAATAACTTACTTTGGGTTTCTTTTCAGTGAGGAGTTCATATGAGGTCTTTTTGAAGAATTTGTGAAGATATACCCTGTTGATGATGTGGCACGTAGTATCAATTGCTTCAAGCCAGAAACGCTCAGGTGTCTTGTATTCATCAAGCATAGTGCGAGCCATCTCAACAAGAGTCCTGTTCTTGCGCTCCACGACGCCATTCTGCTGAGGAGTATAAGGAGCAGACAATTTGTGAGTAATACCAAGCATATCGAGATATTCATCAAGGCCAGTGTTCTTGAACTCGGTTCCATTATCACCCCGATATGCTTGATCTTCACACGAAGTTAGTGGAAGCCCTTGAGGAAAATCGTTTGAAGACTTCCTGCACTTCATTTTTGTAAGTGATGATATGCACCCATGTGTAACGAGAATAGTCATCAACTATGACAAAGCCATATAATGATGCAGAACTAGTGAATGTGGCATAATGAGTAGGGCCAAATAGATCCATATGAAGTAATTCAAAGGGACGAGAAGTGGTCATGATAGTCTTCGCGGGATGCTTGGCTCTGGTGATCTTTCCAGCCTCACAAGCCCCACAAAGATGATCTTTGAGGAATTTGACACCCTCGATGCCAATGACACGCTTCTTCTTCGCAAGTGTATGCAAGTTCCTCATCCCAGCATGACCAAGTCGTCGATGCCATAACCAAAATTCTGAAGCTTTTGCAAGTAGACATGTGGCAGGCTATGGTCCTGCAGAGAAATCAACAATATACAAGTCTCCTTTCCTAAAGCCTTCGAAGACTTTGGAGTTGTCAGATTCCATTAGCACAAGGCAACGAAATTTGCCAAAGACAATAACCATATCAAGATCACAAAGCATTGAGACTGACATAAGATGAATCTTAAGGACTCAACAAGCATGACTTTGTCCATGTGTTTATCCTTTGAGATTGCAACCTTACCAAGACCCAATACCATGCTTTTGCCTCTGTCAGCATTGAAAGTGCGTTATATCGACTAGGCGGGGGGGGGGGTGAATAGGCGATTTTTATGAATTCTTCACTGGGGAATTTGCTGGTGAGGAAATTCCTTAGTGAAGAACTACTTGCAGCGGAATAAGTACTCAGAAGTAAGCATAACAGAATACAAGCATGGTCATCATGATGAAATGAAGACAAGCACAGAGTACAGAAAGCGTAATCACAAGATAACACAAGATGAAGACAAACAAACTGAAGAAATTGAACTGAGGAATTTGAGAAAGTCTTCACCAAAGTCTTCAAGCACGATATGAACAAACACTCAACACAAGAATGAGGAAATGAAAGGGTTGAGGAGATAGAACCAGATAGTTGGTGAAGACAATGATTTGGTAAACCAGTTCCAACTCGCTGTCTCAGCTTATACGTCCCTGTTGGAGCGGCTGAGTATTTAAACTCGAGGACACGCAGTCCCGGACACCCAGTCACTGAGCCGCAGCTCAGGACACCGAGTCCTCACCATATTCTCCTTGAACTAAGGCCACGCAGACCTCGTCCAATCACTTGTGGTAAGTCTTCAGGTGACTTCCAAACCTTCACAGACTTGGTCACTCGGCGATCCACAATTCCTCTTAGATGCTCTAGACCTTGGCACCTAACCGTCTGGAAGAAGCACAGTCTTCAAAGGTAACAAGCGTCGGATCCATGCAGGATCAATTTATTCAGTGATGCTCAATCACTTTGGGTTTGTGGGGGTTTGGTTTTGGGTTTTCCTCACTTGATGATTTTCGCTCAAAGTCCTCGGAAGATGGGTTGCTCTCAAATGACAAGTGTCAAGTTCTCTCGGAGCAGCCAACTAGCTAGTGGTTGTTGGGGCGGCTATTTATAGCCTAGGGAGTAGCCCGACATGATAAGACATAAATGCCCTTCAATGATATGACCGTTAGGTGGATAAGATATTTTGGGACAGCCGTGCAGAAGATAAGAATGGTCGGAAATTTGACTCTCAAATTCCTCGTGGCTATCATGTTCCTCACTGTAGGCAATTCAGACTGGCAAATTCCTAACTCCTCGGTCGAGAAAGTCCTCAAGGACTGTAAGAATCTGCGTCTCACATCAAGAAAATGACTGAATCTGTATGAGATTTCCAATGACTTCACTCAAGGGATTGGTAGGTGTAGGATTTTGAGTTGAGCATCACATGGAAATTTTTCCTTAGTATTTCCTCGACCCCTTTAACAAAGACGGTGTTTCCTATGACTCAAGAAAGAGAAAATGGAACTACGAAAACAAAAGTCTTCACGCTTCATGTTCCTCAAATGAATATCAAGTCTTCAAGGTCACACCAATTTCTTCACTTTCAAAGTCTTCGAATATCAAAGTCTTCAAATAAGAACTTCATTTTTAGGGTCGACTTTCTCTAAATATCAAACTCCTCATAGACTTATAGACTTGTGTACACTCACAAACGCATCAGTCCCTTAACCTATAAGTCTTCAATACACCAAAATCACTAAGGGGCACTAGATGCACTTACAATCTCCCCCTTTTTGGTGATTGATGACAACATAGGTTAAGTTTTCAACGGGGATAAACATATGAAGTGTAACTACTGATATTGAGGAATTTGATTGCAAGATATAGAAGAACTCCCCCTGAGGATGTGCATAGTGAGGAATTTGCTTTTGAGGCAATGCACATTTGAAGAGTTGAATCATGGAGATCTCCCCATATATCTTGTAATTCATACACGCATTTGATATATAATATGAAGAATTTGAAATGCATGATGAAATATGGTGCCTGATGAGATTCAGCATGCATGCAATAATATTAACGAGGAATAAGCATGCCGAAAGCATCAAAAGTATCAGAGCATAGTGCAAAAAAAGTATCAGAGCACCATCCAAAAGTATCAGAGCACCATCGGGTTTAAGATTTACAACTCGATCCAATAAAAGTTTCGGAAGAACGAGAGTTGTAACTTAAAAAAAAATGCACAACGCCCTTAATATAGACCCGCTTGAAGACTAACTCAGATTTCTCCCCCTTTGTCATCAAATGACCAAAAGGATTGAAACTGAGGACTAACGCCCTTGAAGAATTTCAAGTTGATGGAGGAGCGCCAGCGTTGTCGGGGTTGTTTGTTGTAGCAGGGCCTGCCGCAGTGTCGTCCAAATCTTCATACTCATCAGTTTCATGCGATGAAGAATAAGAGCTGGCCACCAGATTTGGAACTTTGACCCTCTTGAATTTCTTCGGAGGAGGTGCAGACCAGTCAAATTCTTCCTTGAGACCCATAGTCTTCAGCTTCTTCAATGTATAGACATGAGTTAGGACAGCGCAGTGCGGTTGAGGGTTTCATGAAGGTAGTAGTGGTTTTCTTCACCGCATTATGTGTTGAGGTCATGTTGTGAAGAATTGCACCAAACCGACGCTTTACCCATTTGTGATTGCGATCAACCTTCCGATGAAGACCGAGGAGTAACTCACGGTCAGTCATCACCCCAGGTGTCAGGGCTTGAGGATTTTGCTTAGCTGAGGTATTTGGCAAGGTCATGTGTGCGAGTCGTCATTGGTAGAGTAAGATGTAGCCAGCGAAATTGACCATCTAATGGACGAATGCCTTCATCGATCACAGCAGCTGCCTTGCCTTTATCATCGATGATGAAACTGTCCATTTGAGGATTTCAATGGGAGGCAAGTAGCTACCATGGTTCAGAGTGTCGACTTTGTAATTCAAAGAAGATCTTGCCTTATGAATCTCATAATCCAAGGCGATAGGGCTTCAAATAATGGTGACATAGCAACATTGGCCAGAGTCCTCATGAAGAAATCATGGAAGTTGACGGGAACGCCATGAATGATGTTGAAAAGCATATTCTTCATGATGCCAACGACATCTTCATCATTTGAGTCGTGGCCTTTGATAGGACTCATTGTCTTCGTCAGGATGCGATAGACAGTCCGAGGCACATAGAGCAATTCCTTGACGAGGAATTTGGTTCGTGGGGCCTGCCCAGGCTTCAAAGGCTTCATGAGCACTTGCATATAATGATTTGTTAGTTCAGGGTCATTGTAGATGCAACGTGCACTGTCATGGGTATGGTCGAGAGGAAGGACACGAAGCAATTTAGTTGCCGGTGCCTTGTAGTGAGTATTTTCAGTCATCCAATCCAACACCCATGAATTGACATCTTCAGCGTCTCCAGTGATATGCAGTGTGGCGTAGAACTGAAGAATGAGTTCTTCATTCCAATCGCAAATGTCAGTGCAGAAATTCAGTAATCCTGCATCATGAAGAACACTGAGGACTGGCTCGAAGCATGGCAGAGATTCCATATCCACGTGAGGAATATGTTCATGATCGAAGACTTTGTCCTTGTCAAATAGCACCGAGGAATAGAAGTTGGCTTGACTAGCAGTCCAGAAACGCCTCTTCCTTATGCGAGAAGAGTCATAGGGATTGTAATCAGGGAAGAGTACATGCTCGGGAAAGAAGTCTTCAGCCTTGAACTTCTGTTTGCTTGAGAATGGATTCTTCAGCTTTGGCAGAGGGGTGTCAGTGATTTGCAGTACCACCTCAGGAATCGCTAGCTCAGGTTCTTCAGGCTGAGGAATTTCTGGTTCCTCTTCTTGTGCAATCTGTGGATCCGCAGCAGCAGGTTCTTCAGCACTAGCGGCTGGAATATCTTCATGAACAGAGGAAGTGGGATGAGTTTCTTCAGAGCCCATTTGAACAGTTGTTGCCGGGGACTGAGGAATCTGTTGGATAGGTGTGAACAGAGGAGTATTGGGATGCTGACTTTCCCAAAAGTCATCATTCATCACTGGTGTGGAGCAACCGATATCCACATCTTCATCTTCAATTTCCTCAACACCAGCCTCTTCAGCTGTGAACTGAGGCATAGGTGAGGAATTGACCGTCGTTGAAGGGATGGTATCCACTTCAATTTATTCATCAATCTGCTCTGACGAAGCAGCAGAATGATTTTCTTCATTAGATCCGCTTGGAATCTTGTAGTCTTCTCCAAAAGGAACAATTTCCTTTGATGACATGGAGGAAATCGGAACAGCATCAATTGGATGCTCAAGTGAGCTGGTCATTGGCTTCATTTTCTTTGCAGCCAAAGAATTTGACACAGCTGATGCCTTCCTTTTCTTCACTGCAGCTCGCTCTGCACCCTTGGTCTTCTTCACTTCATAGGCAGAAGGAAGAATTGGAGTTGGTGTAGGCGCGGGAGGAGCTAAGGAATCTTGTTGATTTTCTTCAGCGCAATCGATGCAATTGTCTGATCTCTTCAGCTTTCTTCAGCGCACCACTAGTGGATGCCCGGCAATTTCTTCACCGGGCTGGGATGGAGTCATCAACCTCGAACTTATATTTTCTTCAATGGGCTGAAAGTCATCAGCCGTCTTGGCATGTTCTTCAAAGAGCTGAGCAGAGTCTGCAGCCTGAAGATTTTCTTATTGCGATGGGGCTGCAATAGTTGTCATTTTCTTCGTCAGGTTGACGAATCTCACTTTGGCTCCTTGCCAATCAGCATAGTATGCATCAAAGTCTTTGCTGAGAGCTTGGATTTTAGACTGAGCCTGGAGAAGTTCCTCAGGTGTCATTCTGACAACATTTTTCTTCAGGAGCTTCTCCTTCCTGTATTGAGCCTTCTTGATCTCTCTTGCCTTTTCAAACTTCCATTTCTCCTGAGTGATGAAATGGGTCAGCATGTGACTTTGACCAGGAGTCAGTTGAAAATCAGGCATGGGGGTGTTTGGATCCTTGTGCCAGAGGTCAATGTAGTTGAGGATTTTGCTTGGATCCAAAAGCAGTGGCACCGTTGTGCCTTTGGCTCTAGCAGCCTTTACTTGTCTGTCTCTGATGATTTCTGCAAGTTCATCATCAGAAGCTTCATCATCAGAGGGCACTTGGAATGCGACCTGTTTCTTCCTTGGACTTGGCCGAGGACCGTCCAGCTGTTGCTTTAGTCTTCAATAGTGTGGGGCCTGATGAGGACATTGGTGCAGCTGAGGAACTTGCTGAGACACCAGAAGCAATTTAAAAACCCGTAGTCCTTTGACATGTAGCCAGATGCACAGGAGTTGAGGACTTTGGTGGAGCAGTAGCGGTTTGAGGAATTTGCCGTGAGGGCATAGCTGAGGAACTTGGCCGTGAGGGTGCTGTTGGTGAAGCACTTGGCTTACGAGCAGACTTCTTTGGCATTGATTTCCTCGGCTTGACCGAGGGCTCAGTAGCAGTAGCAGCAGAATCCTCATTGAATTTCCTCACTGCCTCCTTGGCTTGTCTTGCCAATTTAGCTTGGCGCCTAGCCCATTCTTCAGGGAAGTCCTCACCACGCTTGATGTTTGGTGGGATCACTATTGGCCAAAAGCCAACGGAGCTCTTGGGCATGGAGGATTTAAAGTGAATTTCTTCATGTACTTTGGAGTTACATATCTGTACTCCCTCCATTTTCTTGCCCATCTTCGTTCAATCCTTTGAATGCGCACCTTGCGCTGATTTTTGTTCTCTTTGCCAAATTTGGCTTCATCAGGTGTGCAATAGTCCTTGTATATGTCATCAGGGATCTCGAAAGCGCCATGACCTCGGGTTTCTTTTCCTCCTTTCTGCGGTCTCTTTCCTTCACCATATTCTTCGATGAGGAATTTGAACAATTGAACACTCAAGAAGTATGCAGTTTTTCTTCGAGGAATGCTGCAAATGAGTTAAGTTGATGAGAACCTAGTGATTAAGCAGCGGACATGAGTACCTGTGAACAGAGTGTAGGTGCGAGGAATTTGGAGAGGTCATATGCGTTCTTAGAAGGTTTTTCGAAAAGACAAGTTTTGAGGAATTTGACCAGTTTAGCCTTGAGGAATTTCACTAAGCGTTCTTGTCTTAGGTTCCAGAGTTGTACAAATCGAAAATCCACACAACTGAGGAATCTTGAAGAATATGATTGCTTATAGAAATGGATCAAGAGCATATAGTGTGTGAGGTGTTCATATGTGTGGAGATTTGAGGAATAAAACACCTTTGAAGATTTTCAGGAAAACTTGAGAATCAAAGTGAGTAATAGAAGTAACTTTTAATTACCCGAACTGAAGAACACGATGAACTGAGATGAACAGAGGTGAAGTTCGTCAAGTTAGATCTCCCACGCACTAACTTGGCAGAGGGAGACACCTACGGCGGCGTCGGAGTGAAGATTTCCGCAACCGGCACGAGTACGACGGCGACGAGGTCGAGGCAGCGAAGCTCTTCCTCACCGGCGATGATGGAGTAGCGGTGGCGCTAGGGTTTGAGGAGATCGAGCGAGAGAGAGTGCGGTCGAGCGGAGTAAATGAAGTGAGGAAGGGGAGAGGGGTATTTATAGCCACGGTGAAAAACTGTTCGCCCGAAGATTTTGGGACGAACATGCCCCTGCCCTTTCTCCTTCACGCGACATGTGTCACCCACGTACTGTGGAGATGAGATCGTGTAAGATCGTGGGTGAATATAATAATGCATCGTGGGATGCGGAACGGTTTGAGCGGCAAAACCGAAAATCTGGATAAGATTTGTTCTAAAGTTTCGTTCGCAATTTCTTTAGCTGACAAGGACACAGTGAAGACTTTGAACGAGTTTCAATTAGAACGCACATGAAGAATTTGTGAATAGATTGGGTTGAGTATAGCATAGAGGGGGAAGGGTCCGATCACATTCACTTAGCAGAAAAAAACAACTTGAAGAAATAACCATAAGTGAATGCTGTAGAGGACATAAACTCATATATATATATATATAGCCAATGAAGAAAAACGACGGAAACAGTGAAGATTTTGCAAAGTTGAAGAATTTGAAAAACTGAAGAATTTTTAAAATGAGGAAAACTTAAATTGAAGATTTTCAACTTTTGTGTTGGCGTGACTCCAATCAGATAAGAATGATGATTTCAGACACCGCGCATAATTGTCGTAGGGTTCGAGAATCAAATTCTTCATTAATTTCTTCACACTTAGAGTGTTATTCTTCATTGATTGAAGAAAAACGTTTCTTCATGTGTTGCACATCTAAGTCATCAATTTTGCATAAGTGTTAGGATGTGTGTCCTTTTCAAAGAACATTCGAAGACTCTAAGATATTTAGCTCACACCGCAACTTGCTAAATCTCTTCTCATCCAAGGGCTAAGTGACGATATCAGCTAGCTGATCTTCAGTCTTCACGTGCTCGATGGAGATGTCGCCCTTCAACACATGATCACGAAGAAAATGATGATGAATCTGAATGTGCTTTGTCTTCGAGTGCTGAACTGGGTTGTGTGCAATCTTGATGGCACTCTCATTGTCGCAGAGGAGAGGCACATTCTTCACGTTGACGCTATAGTCCTTGAGGGTTTGCTTCATCCAAAGCAGTTGAGCACAGCAAGAGCCAGCAGCAATGTATTCAGCTTCAGCAGTAGACAGTGATACGCAGTTCTATTTCTTCGAGGACCAACAGACCAAAGATCGTCCGAGGAAATGACAAGTACCAGATGTTGACTTGCGGTCCACACGATCACCAAAGATAGTCGAGTCGAGTATCCAATGAGATCAAAAGTAGAGCCCTTGGGGTACCATAATCCTAGTGTTGGTGTGTGAGCTAGATATCGAAGAATATGCTTCACAGCCTTATGGTGTGATTCCTTCGATGCAGCTTGAAATCAGGCACACATGCAAACACTAAGCATTTTATCTGGCCTAGATGCACATAAGTACAATAAAGAACCAATCATGGAGCGGTATACCTTGTGTAGTGGGAACGAACACCTATGGGGCAGGGCCCCTTTCGGTCCGGCCGGGGGCGGAGATCGCACGAAGAGCAGATCGAGGCGAAGCACACGAGTGGTTTACCCAGCTTCGGAGCTCTCCGGAGAGATAATACTCCTACTGCTGCTTTGTGGTTTGTATTGTGTTCTTGCTCGAGCACCGAGAGCTACAAAGACACACCAGCTGCTAACGAGACCGAGCGTGAGTGTTTTTCGTGTCGAACCCCCTCACGCTATGCATGGGCCTCCTTTTATATGCTCAAGGGGTCACCGACGTGTGGCAACGCATGCAAGGGTAAAATGGAAAAGAGTGCGGTTGGTACACCTACTTGTACAAAGGTACCATACCTAACCCTGACGGCAGGGAAAAAAGGCATTAAATGCCCGTCTGTCGCCCAAACAGTGCAGAAAAGTGACCGTTAGGGGCGCCACCGCTTGCCATGATGGTAATCTTGTTAGCGTCGCTTGCCACCTCGCACCGCTGGCTGCACAGCCTCGCCACGCCGCTACCGAACGGTCCTGTATGCGACACATTGGTGGATGTCTTTGGAGCGTGGGTCAGAGTGGTAGCTTGCTGCTGCAAGCGCCTTTGCCACGGTCGTTGTCTTGTCACGTCCGGAAGCTTGTCGCCACCGGCCTTGCCGGGACGTGTGGCGCGTCATGCAAGTTCCTTGAGATGCCTTAGTTGGCCTTCCCGCAAGCTCCTCTTGCCGGGTCTTGTCTCCTTGGCTTAAAACACTTTGTTCTTGAATGGCTCCAAAGGAACCACGGAGACCTTGGCGGTCGCCTCGCAAGCCTTGCTGCTGGGCGCCGCGATCGCCTGCGGCACAAGTTCGGGATACTAGGGTACCCTACTCTATTACACCGACAGAGCCCCCGGCTCGGGCCACACACGGCTGCCGAAGGCCATTGGGCCAGCCCAAAAAGCAGGGCACGGCACGCGCGGCCGGGTTACGCCAGATCTTATCTCCGTATCCACCGTGCCCTCCCTTAGCGACCACACCGAATCGTCAACGCGCGTCAGGGGAGAGATCGTGGGTGGTTCTTTATTCGGAAAAAAGCGTAACGCTCGCCTCCTCCTCTTTATAAGCAGGGGAAATAGGGCAGTTCCCCATCTCGCCGCTTGTCGCTCCAATCTCAGAAATCTCCGCCCCCCCTTCTTCCAAAGCCGAAGAGAGCAGCGCCCGCTTTATCGCCGGGCGCCACTAACGCTTTCGATCTCCCCACTACCTCCGCCATGGCTCAAGCCGAAGGCTGTGAAGTCGGCCGAGGCGCTATGCTCGAGGCGCCGCGAAGGAGCGGACAACACTTCGAGCTCGCTCGCTGCTGAAGGAGCCGAGGGAGTGGTACTACTCTCTTCGGTCGACGGAGACGCTGAAGCATCCGCCAAGCACGAAGGTACTCTCCGCCGCTTCGAACGGGCTCCGAGCAGATATCCCTTCTTCGGCGCTATTTTCTATCGCGGGCTCTGCCCGCCTTCTCTCAATTCTTCAAGGATATCATGAACACCTACAGGTTCCACCTCCTTGACTTCACCCCCAATGTTGTTCTGACCATGGCAGTTTTCGCACATCTCTGCGAAAACTTTGTCGGAGTCCACCCAAACGTAGTTCTTTTCCGCCACTTCTTCATGCCTCGAGTTGAGAGAGGAGAGCCTCTATCCAGCGGGATCGCCTGGATCTCGAGAGCCGGCAAGAAGGAAGCTTATCTGGAGGGGGAGCTCCGCAGCAAATGGGAGGAGTGGAGAGCAGATTGGTGCTGGATTGTCGAGGAGAACCCGCAGCCATTCACCGCCCAAATAGCCAAGCCCCGAGAGTGCGCGAAACGATTGAGCAAGATACGCGGCGACGACATACTTAAGATTGCCGTCACCCGGATCCTGCGCCTCAGGCTTGCCGGGCTTACTGTAGGCGCCGTTGGCGCAGATTTTCTTCGCCGCCGCATCGCCCCCCTGCAAGAGAGGAGGAGACCCGCCTGGGAGTTCGGGGGTCCGGCGGACATCATGAGGCTGCGCCCGGGCCTCAACTTCAACTTCACTGTCTTGGAATTGGACGCGATGCTCAAGGAGCTGTTCAAGCATGACCCTCAGCATCCCGAATGGTTTAGGTTGCCGCAGGGCGTCGTGCCGGTGTGCAAAAATTCCTCGCTCGACCGCATCCGTGCAATGATGCCGTTGTGCGATTCGGATGGAATTGTCCCAACTTGGCAAGAGCCTGCAGACGACGTCGTGCAGGAGTTCTTCGACAGCTTGGTGGAGGTGGCGGTCTGCTCTAAAGAACAGAAGAGCCTCACCCGCGACACCACTGATGCGGAGATGCAGCGCATCGCCACTAGGGCGGAAGAGGCGGCAGCAGCCGCTGCCGCGGGTGAGTTTGGATTCACCATGGAGGAGGCAGAGGCAGTAGAGGCGGCAAGCCTTGCCGACCGAGATGAGCTTGCCGGAGAGCTTGCCGACGAGGGAGAGCTTGCCGATCCTGAAGCCGAGTCGAGCGAGCCCGCCGAGGGTGCGAGCGTCCCGCCACCTTCAGGCATCTTGCCGCAAGTGGAGCCCCCAGCTCCACCAAGAAGGCGTCTCCGCAAGGCCGGGGACGTAACAGGGCGGCAGGCGAGTCAACAGCCGTCGCGCCGTGCGATGCGCTCCACTGCGACAAGCAATGTTGCCGCGGGAGCGCCGCACCGCTGCGGCAACTGGAGCGGGGTCCTCCCGGACCACCGCTTCTACTCCTGCCGCTGCCCCCGCCAAGCGATCAAGGGAACCCACTCCTCCGCCTCGTCGCGCTGAAGGTGGGCCGGACTTCGACCTCTCCGTGCTCAGCTCCGACGAGGAAGAAGAAGAGTAAGATTCTTCGTTGTACTTGTAGTTCTTCAATTCTTGCTGTTTTGTCTTGTATCTGACTTGCTTTACTCTGAACTCATTCCTTTTCAGGAATCTGGCCCAGAGAGCGGCGGAGAGAGCCAAGGTCCCGGTGGTTGTCATCGAGGACAAACCCACCGCGACAATAGGGGGTGCGTTCGAGACCACCTTGTCGGACCCAGCAACTACTCCCCGAAGCAGCCCCCAGCGCAGCCCCCAGTGTAAGTATATAGTTTACTTCCCACTATTAGGCGCGCATGGGTGTTCTTTCTTTTGCTGACATCTGACTGTTGGTTTGTGTAGGAGCAGAGCAGCCTCACCAGGAGCACCCGGAAGCCGCCCCCGAGATGCTATCTGCTTCGACTACACCGCCAAGGGAGGATTCCCCGCAAGGAGCAAGCTCCGGCAAGGGAGAAGTCTCGACAAGGGACAGCCTCCGGCAAGGACGGTTCTCCGCAAGGACAGCACCAGCGACCCCGGTGGTGGAGCCCATGACTGCAGATCCCAAAGACAGTAACCCTTCTTGCTTGAAAACTTCCCTTGGGTTCTTCTTCTTCTGATTTTCTTTTTGGATATTTGCTTGACTTTTCTCCCTCTTCCGGCCTTCAGATCCACCTTCCACGGAGTTAATGGAGATCGAGGCCACCGGCGAGGAGAACGCGCGCGGCAACACCGACGATGCCGCCGCCACCAAAGAAGAGGTCGGCGCTGACGATCCTGCCGGCGAAGAGGCTGCCAAAGCTGCTGCCGCAGAAGCCTGTGAGGGGTCTGGCGATCGCACTGACGGCCCTGAGGCCGCAGGAGCGACAGGTGCTACGCCGACTGCCGATCCCTCCGCTGCTACTGCAGTGCCAGGCTCCGAGGAGCCCCAGCCCGGCGCCTACTTGAAGGCCAGCGATGGCGTCTTCATCAAGCTCCCCTGGGCGTCAAGCTCCAGGGCGCCGGTTGAAGGAGAAACTTTTGACGGAGAGGTGCTTGCCTCCGCTGGGCTGACGCTAGTTGACGCGCCGAGCAGCAGTAGCAACGAGTCTGAGGAGGAGCAGCTGCTGCGGAAGCTGGTGTCGCTCTACCGCGCCCGACAAGCCAAGGTGGAATCCCGGGAAGCGCTTGTCGCGCAGGCGGGAGTGGACATTGAGAAGCGCATGGAGGAGCTCCGGGAACGCAACCAGGAAGCTCTCCGGTCCTTGGCAGAGGAGCGGAATCAACTCGCCGAGGAGCGGAAAGCCTTCATCCTCGAGAAGGCTGAAGCCGAAGAGCAACAGCGGCTTGCCGCCGAGGAGCTGTTTGCGCGGGAAGGTGAGTTGGCGCAGCAGAAGATTAACCTTGACAGCCACGAGGAGGAGCTTGCCACACGCGAGCAAACATTTAGCGGGGCCCTCAAGGAAGCAAAGGACGCGGCCGCAGCTGCCGAGGCTGCCAAGAAGGAGCTGGAGACGAAGGTGGCGCAGCTGGAGGCCAATCTCAAGACGAGCGGCGAAGAGCTTGCCGCGCTCAAGCGTGAGCGCGAGAAGGACGCCTATGCTCATGGCGAGCTGCAGGGTCGTCTCATCGAGAAGGGCAAGGAGCTTAGCACCGCCAAGGACTCCAATGCGGATCTTGAGCCGGTAGCTACTTTGACCTGCACGCCGACAACGCCCGGAGAGAATAGGAGGTGGCCTCAAGGAGGAGATCAAGGCCAACGGCAATCGCCGAGGAGGGCCGCCGAACCCGTAACACTTTTAGGGAGACTGTGGAACTTCTAGATGAGGGTCTCGTGAACATCGCCCTTGATCATTGTGAGGAGCCATGCGTAGCTGGGATGGAGGATTTTGGGTACTCCTTCGACGAGAACCTCCAACCCAGCGCCAAGCTCACCTTGTTCTTCAAAGGCGTGGCGACGGCCCTCCAGCGACTCCGGGAGAAGATCCCAAAGCAGCTGGCCGACGAGTCGCGCACGATCTGCGCGGGAGTTCTTCAGAAGGTGTTGGTGAAGGTGGCCTTCCGCAACCCGGGCCTCAACCTCACCAATGTCCTCAAGAAGCTGCCGCCGGATGCTGATCTGGAAGCGCTCAAGGCCCTTGTCGCACCCATTGTGGACAAGGTGAACGAGATCAAGAGGGTTGATGGCGATCGCGTAGATTAGGCTGCCCGTTTTCTTCTTTTCTTGTCGCTGCTGGTCATGTTACGAGAACAATCTATTAGAGCTGCGACAAGTTATCTTGTAATATAACTTTATTTTGGGTATCGACTGCTATGTAATTTCCTTTACTTGATTCCTTCCTTTGTATGTTTTTACCCTACGCATTTAGGGAACTTGCCGGAGCAGCACCTTTTGCCGGCGCCAGCCGAAAAGGACGCCAAGAACTGCTTTGGCGGTGCCGCCATCAAAAGAAACCTTGTCGAAACTAGTCGCAGCTCACTTAAATTGTTGAGCGGACTCGAAACAAAGTAAGGGCGCAACTAGCTACAAGTTGGTTCCTCTGCGCACAGGTTTTCCATACAAAGCACGGTCGTTTGAGGAAGATAACTTAAACTTTTTAAAACTGATTGCTCAAACTTTGGCAACTTAGCTTTTCCGGCTGCTTTGCATTCCCTAAGAAGGCTTAAACTTTCTTGAACGACTTTTGGTCCACACCATTATCTTCTCCTTCCCCCGCAAACTTGTGGGCGAGGGAACCTTCCTTCTTTGAGAAAAAGAAAGAAGAAAAATAAGATATGGAGCCTTACGGCTCATTATTGCTTATCGGGGGTAGGTGCTGCACAAAGTGTCGATAACACATGCAAAAATAGAAAGCATGAATTGACAAGATGTGCGGAGCACATGAGCTTTACTTATGCATGGGGTCTCATACCGGCTTTGTACAAAGGGTTACATGCAACAGGGCAAGGCTTGTATAGGTGGTTGCTTAACAGGTTCCGCAACCACAAGACACGGGTAAAACTTACGAAGATGCTCTATATTCCAGGAGTTGCTCACCGGAGTGCCATCTTCGGTCTCAAGGCGGACAGCGCCAGGCCTAGTGACTCGTTTCACCCGGTAAGGGCCTTCCCACTTCGGCGTCAACTTGTTGGCATTCTTGGCGGACTAAACGCGCCGAAGAACAAGGTCGCCTTCCTCGAGACTTCTGGCATTCACTTTGCAGCTATGGTAGCGGCGCAAAGCTTGCTGGTATCGAGCAGCTCGTACAGCAGCCTGAAGACGGTCTTCCTCAAGGAGCAGCGCGTCATCTTGTCGCAGCTGCTCTTGCTCAAGCTCATCATAAGCGAGCACTCGAGGCGCACTCCAGATACGAGTTCCGGGGAGAACTGTCCGCTCCATAGACTAGAGCGAAAGGTGTCCGCCGATTGGCTCGACGGCGTCGTCTCCCGACCGACTAAAGAACCACCGA
Organism: Aegilops speltoides; assembly: GCA_021437245.1. Lineage (NCBI taxonomy): Eukaryota > Viridiplantae > Streptophyta > Magnoliopsida > Poales > Poaceae > Aegilops > Aegilops speltoides. Next base: position 379,316,719 of record CM038141.1, read on the forward strand.
CAGCTCCTCAATCCAGCTTTTCCACACTTGTGCAGCCTGTCGAAAGTCCCGGTCTTGAGCCCGCAGCACCTCAAGCATTTGCCCTCTCCGCTGGGCTGCTTCTGGTGAAGGAAGGTGCTGCTTGGCACCAAGATCTTGGACGATCGCATGAAGGTGCGCGGCTCAGGACTTCGCGTGTCATGCTGTCGGTGATGATCTGTTAGGGATCCCAAACGGCAAACAATCGACCTGAAGAACTTGACTGCTGACTGTGTTGTCACCTTCCTCACTTGCTTCCACTTCCGGCCACTTTGTGAACTTGTCGATTGCAACATACAAGTACTCAAAGCCCCCGACAGCTCGAGGAAAGGGGCCGAGGATGTTGAGCCCCCAGAACGAAAAAATGGCCAAAGGAGGGAGTCCTGGATCTGGGGTGTCGGTGACAGTACGGACTATCATCGTCCGCACGGACTCCAAGACTACGAAGATACAAGATTGAAGACTCCGTCCCGTCCGGATGGGACTTTCTCGGCGTGGAAGGCAAGCTTGGTGATACGGATATGTAGATCTCCTACCATTGTAACCGACTCGTAATCCCTAGCCTCCTCCTGTCTATATAAACCGGAGGGCTTTAGTCCGTAGGGACACAACATACATTACAACAATCATACCATAGGCTAGCTTCTAGGGTTTAGCCTCCTCGATCTCATGGTAGATCCACTTTGTACTACCCATATCATCAATATTAATCAAGCAGGGCGTAGGGTTTTACCTCCATCGAGAGGGCCCGAACTCGGGTAAAACATCGTGTCCTCGCCTCCCCGTTACCATCCGCCTAGACGCATACCGGGACCCCTACCCGAGATCCGCCACGTTTTGACACCGACATTGGTGCTTTCATTGAGAGTTCCTTCCGTGTCGCCACCGATAGGCTTGATGGCATCTTCAACCAACAATGTTGTCCAGGGTGAGACTTTCTCCCGACAGATCTTCAGATTCGCGCTTCACATCGGGCTAATTCGCTGGCCATCCGGAGCGAGATCGAAGTTACGCCCGTCCGCCGTCAGTCGATTCGAAGCTCTGCTTCACGGCCAATGTCCGCGGAGACTTGATCTTCGACGGACTCGAGCCACAGCCAGCACGCCGCATTGTTGCAATGGGCATGATCTAGCTCGCCACGTAACAGCGCCTTGGTGGCGCGACATGAATCCGCTTGAGCCATCATCCGAGCCGACGCCTGATCGAGGATCGGTGGATAGACGCCGCCTCGGGCTTAACTTCCTCGGCGATGGAGCCAACATTAATCTTGTCCCCGCGAAACTTGTGGATTCCGAGGTGCCAGATTCCTTGCCGGACCCCGAACCTTCCGCACCCCTACCAATCGATTCGGATTGGGCGCCGGTTATCGAATTCACCGCCCGCAGCACATCTTTCCAATACTCGCCATTTGGCGATATCCTGAATTCACTAAAGCATCTCTCGTTATCAGAGAGCCTGGCCGGACTATGGC
>CM038141.1:380041019-380052765 GCA_021437245.1 Aegilops speltoides
CGACAACAAAGAAATGGTCTTCTTAGGTTTGGCAATTTTACTACCTCCGTCAAGAGCCGCCCATCTACTTATCGCATCGACCGCCTTCTTGTCGCCTCGCCTTTTTCTCTCCCCTCTTAGTGAACCCACTTTCTTTAGTAAAGCGGTTTGTAATCCATTCACTTCTTGACTTTCCATGGGTTTCTTAGAGAGCAGGTGGTTCTCGGGGAATCAGAAATAGCTGCATTAGCAGCATCTCGCTACAACTCCCTTGGCAACCCTAGCACCAACAGGAACAACTCAGTTCAAGCTAGCAACAACTAAAAGTTCTACTTCCTAACAAGAGCTTGCTTTTAGTTCACGTTAGCTACATTCGTTTTAATAGAAAGATGGGAAAGGCTAGCTTAGCGAAGACTATGCTTGTGCCACAAACTTATTGCTTCGAGAAGCATTTCTTCAATGAATCTTACTCAAGACAAGATTCATAAGGGACCTGTATCTAAATATTCTGTTCTAACATTCCAATTTTGGTTGGAAGTTTCTCAAATGAAAGAGCACAACCCTTTCCATCACTTCTCTACATCTTGGCATTCGGAGCTAGGAGCAAAGAAGAGAAGTCAATCGGAAGAATCGTAAAAGCACGAGCTCAAACATTGCGTTCTACACTTTACTTTTGTTTTGTATCTCTCAAACAGAGTGAAAAGAAATCAGCTCATCCACCGCTAACTAAACAGGTTAAACTAGCTCTTCTTTGGTTTCCACAGGTCCAAGTTGGGGCAAAACTTGCTCTTTTCCTGCAAAAGTCTATCGATTAGGTGACGCGACACGCGACATAGGTAGTAAAGTAGTGATTTTGGGCCCAATTCATACTTATTTTTGATTGAATTCTTATCCTAGCTCGGCCTACTCATGAGATGTTAGCCTTCAGCCTGATTACATAAAGCATAGCACTTCTGATCGATTTGAATATTCCATTCCCTATTTCCTTGAGCGCTTTCACCATTAACCCATGGGTGCCAAGACCATCCCCCGGCTCTTTCTTCTTCTACTTCATATAATAGAACACAAGGATCGAACCTACTTTGCTTTAAGTCTGTTTACTTTTTAACGCCGTCTACGGAGAGACAAGATGAGAGAGGAGAGAGGAAGCTGAACGACAAGAGCCGACGAAGTCCAATCAAGTTGAGGCCTGGAAAGAGTTAAGAAAAAACACCTTCTACCTGCATTCATGGGTGCTCAACGATAGATTCCACATCGAGATAGGCAAAGCGGGATACAGCTCATTTATTACCTCAAAGAAAACAAGAAACAAGTCTTTTCTAACCATGGAACACGAGAATAGTATGCACGGGAGAAGGATTTAGGGAAAGGTACACGATGATTTTTCGGAGTCTATAGGGGAAGATTCCACCAGCCCCAATTGCTTTGGGTGAGAGATCAAACCTCCACTCGTTTCTGGTTTCTGCTTTCTCCCTAGGGAAAGAAGATATGAGACTTTTCGAAGAATGCAATCCCAGATTCCGCCCTGCTCGCAAATCAACATCCAAGATCTACGGTCACCATAGTCTTCTGATCCACTAATAAGATTCCGCGCTCGAGATGATGTGATCTGAATGAAAAGATAGATACATCCGAGCTGCCCAAGGATATGGTCTGGGTATCGATCTGCTATGATAAGGGGGAGATCCTAGTACTCAAAAGGCTGGGTAAATTTCGAAATTAAGTGGAGGAAATCCACCAATAAGAGAGTAATAGAAAATACTGTTATCATGAAGAAATTCTTTCAATCCATTAAGAAGATACTTAATTCGTTATACAATAGAGATGGGGGAAAAGATGATGATAAAAAACTCCACAATAATAAGAAATCCAAGAAAAAAGATATAACGGACGAGGAAGGAGCTAAAGAACCTATCAACAATGATGCATCTAGTGGCAGTAATGATGCATCTACTTCTACTTCCCCTAACCCTAATGATGGTTCTAGTTCCACTAATGATGGAACAAATCCAAATGTGAAACTAGTGCACCTAAGCACGACGATCATGGTATAATCCACCATTTTATATGGGGTGGTGGTAGTTCAAACGGTGGAGATAGTTCCAACAGTGGTTGGACTTCCTACTTGAATTCACCTATTGATAGATTTGTGAAAAATAGAAAAACATTTACCAATTTAGATCAAAGAGGTCTAAATGGTTTTATTGGCAAAATAATAGGGTTTACAGGTCCAACAACAATTGTTCTTCCATTCTTTTATAACAGTTGGATGCCGAGGATAGGTTTGTTTTCCATGTTTGTTAGAGAGCCACACGACTCTCAAATAGGAGTTAGCGTACGACCATATACCACGTTTCACAATTATGGAACTCTAGTTATGGAATATGTATATATAAAATATTTGTTCCATGCTCAGGTTTCCAATCTCGGGGAAGACAGGCTTTCTCGCTCTCGGCACATCTTTGCTAGGGATTCTTCTCTACCTTCTTGCGTTGAGATGCCATCAACTCTTTCCTGGGGAATCAGGTCAATACAATACTCTTGGAAAAGTAAGCTATAACAGATCCTTGAGTATAGAGAAAAAGGAATGGAGTTTCATTACCTCTCTGCAAGACATCCAAAGATAATACCTTTGCGAGCCCCTACGGAAAGGGGTGCCGTGTTCTCTTTACAATGGGGGTGATCCTGGTTTCCAAAACCTGCTAGTTGGTTGTATCTTTTCTATTGGCAATCCCCAATCCGCTGCTTGTTCGTTACTTAACAAAACAAGCCGATACCAGTTCGGTGTTTATCCAAATGGAGGCTCAGATTCTTCCATGTGAGACCAGCGACCTCAGATCATCCCGGACTTATGTGATGGAATAGCTTCATTATGAGTTGAAGCAGCCTCAGCTACTATTCCTACTAAGGAGGAGTCGCCTTTTTCAATTCCCTCCCTTTTGCAATCCCATGTTGATGTAAGGAAGCTGCTTTAGAGTATTGGCAAAAAAACATTACATGCAGGTCTAGATCTCCTTATGCTCGTTGGTGGTCGACTACCGAAAGGGCGAATAGCAATAAAGTGAGGAAGCATACCACCCAAAGCAAGACGTGAAAACCTTCTTCGATCCAAAAGCCCCTTTAGTCTGTCTAGCCTTAGTATTTATGATACATAATCGCATCTTCTCCCCTTTCTCGTATCTCCACGGAAGTAAGTACTAGTATGATCGGAACTAGTATTTAGATATATGTGACCCCCTAGCGGTTTGACTCCGTTGATGGTATACGGTACTTCCTTCCTGCGAAAGGTCGAGTTCGTAAATCAAGCTTGTAGAAAAAGCGAGTACCGGTATTTTATGGTGATGGTGGAGATGACTAACCTCGCTCTTGCAACCATGAATATTTTCTAGATACTATGGGCATATACCTTCTTCCGAAGGGTCCCCGTCCTATATTTTTCGCCTTCCGCTCTGGAATCGACTATTGGTGGGTTGTAACGTGAACCTATGGATCTCAATGAACAGCTTCGATACCACAAAAGGATGGGCAAGAAAGACAGCAGGTGTTGAGCCAAAGCCCTAGTTCATGCTACAAGCATGGGTTATTGTAAAATAACACATGTCATTTGGATACTTCTCTTCAACTCCAAAGTACCACCTTGTTGTCGCCCGCCTTTTTCTCTCCCCTCTTAGTGAACCCACTTTCTTTAGTAAAGCTGTTAGGGAACGTAGTAATTTCAAAAAAATTCCTACGCACACGCAAGATCATGGTGATGGCATAGCAACGAGAGGGGAGAGTGTTCGTCCACGTACCCTCGTAGACCGTAAGCAGAAGCATTAGCACAACGCGGTTGATGTAGTCGTACGTCTTCACGATCTGACCGATCCAAGCACCGAACGTACGGCACTTCCGAGTTCAGCACACGTTCAGCTCGATGACGATCTCCGGGCTCCGATCCAGCAAAGCTCCAGATATGAGTTCCGTGAGCACGACGGCGTGGTGACAATGATGATGTTCTACCGGCGCAGGGCTTCACCTAAACTCCGCGACGATATGACCGAGGTGGAATATGGTGGAGGGGGCACCACACACGGCTAAGGAACGATCCGTAGATCAACTTGTCTGTATGGGGTGCCCCCCGCCCCACTATATAAAGGAGCAAGGGGGGAGGCCGGCCGGCCCTTGGGGCGCGCCAAGGAGGGGGGAGTCCTCCTCCTAGTGGGAGTAGGACTCCCCTTTCCTAGTCCAACTAGGAAGGAGGAAGGGGGAAGGAACGAGGGGAGAGGAGAGGGAAGAGGGGCGCGCCTCCTCCCTAGTCCAGTCGGACTCCCCATGGGAGGGGTGCGCCACCTCTGGGCTGCTGCCTCTCTCTCCCTCAGCCCACTAAGGCCCAATACTTCCCGGGGTTCGGTAACCCCTCGGCACCGATTTTCTTCAAAATCACCCGAACACTTCCAAAGGTCCGAATATAGTCGTCCAATATATCAATCTTTATGTGTCGACCATTTCGAGACTCCTCGTCATGTCCGTGATCACATCCGGGACTCCGAAAAAACTTCGGTACATCAAAACTTATAAACTCATAATAAAACTGTCATCGTAACATTAAGCATGCGGACCCTACGGGTTCGAGAACTATGTAGACATGACCTAGAACTATTCTATGAAGATCTTTATCGGTCAAACTGCATAACAACATATGTTGTTCCCTTTGTCATCGGTATGTTACTTGTCCGAGATTCGATCGTCGGTTTCCAATACCTAGTTCAATCTCGTTACCGGTAAGTCTCTTTACTCGTTACGTAATGCATCATCTCGTGATCAACTCATTGATCACATTGCTTGCAAGGCTTATAGTGATGTGCATTACCGAGAGGGCCCAGAGATACCTCTCCGACTATCGGAGTGACAAAACCTAATCTCGAAATACGCCAACTCAACATGTACCTTTGGAGACACATGTAGTACTCCTTTATAATCACCCAGTTACGTTGTGACGTTTGGTAGTACCCAAAGTGTTCCTCCGGTAAATGGGAGTTGCATATTTCTCATAGTTACAGGAACATGTATAAGTCATGAAGAAAGCAATAGCAGTATACTAAACGATCAAGTGCTAGGCTAACGGAATGGGTCATGTCAATCACATCATTCTCCTAATGATGTGATCCCATTAATCAAATGACAACACATGTCTATGGTCAGGAAACATAACCATCTTTGATTAATGAGCTAGTCAAGTAGAGGCATACTAGTGACTATATGTTTGTCTATGTATTCACACATGTATCATGTTTCCGGATAATACAATTCTAGCACAAATAATAAACATTTATCATGATATGAGGAAATAAATAATAACTTTATTATTGCCTCTAGGGCATATTTCCTTCAGTCTCCCACTTGCACTAGAGTCAATAATCTAGATTTCATAGTAATGATTCTAACACCCATGGAGTCTTGGTGCTCATCATGTTTTGCTCGTGAGAGAGGCTTAGTCAACGGGTCTGCAACATTCAGATCCATATGTATCTTGCAAATCTCTATGTCTCCTACCTGGACTTGGTCCCAAATGGAATTGAAGCGTCTCTTGATGTGCTTGGTCCTCTTGTGAAATCTGGATTCCTTTGCCAAGGCAATAGCACCAGTATTGTCACAGAAGATCTTCATTTGTCCCGATGCACTAGGTATGACACCTAGATCGGAAATGAACTCCTTCATCTAGACTCCTTCATTTGCTGCTTCATAAGCAGCTATGTACTCCACTTCACATGTAGATCCCGCCACGACGCTTTGTTTAGAACTGCACCAACTTACAGCTCCACCGTTTAATAAAAACACGTATCCGGTTTGCGATTTAGAATCGTCCGGATCAGTGTCAAAGCTTGCATCGACGTAACCATTTACGACTAGCTCTTTGTCACCTCCATATACGAGAAACATATCCTTAGTCCTTTTCGTATTTCAGATCTTCTTGACCGCTGTCCGTTGATCCACTCGATTACTTTGGTACCTTCCTGCCAAGCTTATTGCTAAGCATACGTCAGTCCGGTACATGATTGCATACATGATAGAGCCTATGGCTGAAGCATAGGAACATCTTTCATTTTCTCTATCTTCTGTTGTGGTCGGGCATTGAGTTTGACTCAACTTCACACCTTGAAGCACGGTCAAGAACCCTTTCTTTGCCTGATCGATTTTGAACTTTTTCAAAATTTTATCAAGGTATGTGCTTTGTGAAAGTCCTATTAAGCGTCTTGATCTATCTCTATAGATCTTGATGCCCAATATGTAAGCAGCTTCACCGAGGTCTTTCATTGAAAAACTTTTATTCAAGTATCCCTTTATGCTATCCAGAAATTCTATATCATTTCCAATTAATAATATGTCATCTACATATAATATCGAAATGCTACAGAGCTCCCACTCACTTTCTTGTAAATACAAGCTTCTCCAAAAGTCTTTATAAAACCATATGCTTTGATCACACTATCAAAGCGCTTATTCCAACTCCGAGATGCTTGCACCAGTCCATAAATGGATCATTGGAGCTTGCATACTTTGTTAGCACCTTTTGGATCAACAAAACCTTTCGCTGCATCATATACAACTCTTCTTCCAGAAATCCATTCAAGAATGCATTTTTGACATCCATTTGCCAAATTTCATAATCATGAAATGCAGCAATAGCTAACATGATTCGGACAGACTTAAGCATCGCTACGGGTGAGAAAGTCTCATCGTAGTCAACCCCTTGAACTTGTCAAAAACCTTTCGCAACAAGTTGAGCTTTATAGACAGTTACATTACTGTTAGCGTCAGTCTTCTTCTTAAAGATCCATTTATTCTCAATTGCTTGCCGATCATCGGGCAAGTCAACCAAAGTCCATACTTTGTTTTCATACATGGATACCATCTCAGATTTCATGGCCTCTAGCCATTTTGCGGAATTTGGGCTCATCATCGCTTCCTCATAGTTCGTAGGTTCATCATGGTCAATTAACATGACTTCCAGAATAGGATTACCGTACCACTCAGTGCGGATCTTACTCGTAGACCCACGAGGTTCAAGAGAAACTTGATCTCAAGTTTCATGATCAATATCATTAGCTTCCTCACTAATTGGTGTAGTTGTCACAGAACCGGTTCTTGTGATGAACTACATTCCAATAAGGAAGTAGATACTGATTATCTCATCAAGTTCTACTTTCCTCCCACTCACTTCTTTCGAGAGAAACTCCTTCTCTAGAAAGGATCCGATTTTAGCAACGAAAATCTTGCCCTCGGATCTGTGATAGAAGGTGTACCCAATAGTATTTTTGGGTATCCTATGAAGACACATTTCTCGATTTGGGTTCGAGCTTATTTGGTTGAAGTTTCTTCACATAAGCATCGCAGCCCCAAACTTTAGGAAACGACAACTTTGGTTTCTTGCCAAACCACAGTTCATAAGGCGTCGTCTCAACGGATTTTGATGGTGCCCTATTTAACGTGAATGCGGCCGTCTCTAAAGCATAACCCCAAAATGATAGCGGTAAATCAGAAGAGACATCATAGATCGCACCATATCTAGTAAAGTACGACACGACGCTCGACACACCATTTCGTTGTGGTGTTCTGGGTGGCGTGAGTTGCAAAACTATTCCGCATTGTTTCAAGTGTAGGCCAAACTCGTAACTCAAATATTCTCCTCCACGATCAGATCGTAGAAACTTTATTTTCTTGTTACGATGATTTTCTACTTCACTCTGAAATTCTTTGAACTTTTCAAATGTTTCAGACTTGTGTTTCATTAAGTAGATATACCCATATCTGCTCAAATCATCTATGAAGGTGAGAAAATAACGATATCCGCCGCGAGCCTCAACATTCATTGGACCACAAACATCAGTATGTATGATTTCCAACAAATCAGTTGCCCGCTCCATAGTTCCGGAGAACGATGTTTTAGTCATCTTGCCCATAAGGCACGGTTCGCAAGTACCAAGTGATTCATAATCAAGCGATTCCAAAAGCCCATCAGTATGGAGTTTCTTCATGCGCTTTACACCGATATGACCTAAACGGCAGTGCCACAAATAAGTTGCACTATCGTTATCAACTCTGCATCTTTTGGTTTCAACACTATGAATACGTGTATCACTACTATCGAGAATCAATAAAAATAGACCACTCTTCATGGGTGCATGAGCATAAAAGATTTTACTCATATAAATAGAACAACCATTATTCTCTGATTTAAATGAATAACCGTCTCGCATCAAACAAGATCCAGATATAATGTTCATGCTCAACGCTGGCACCAAATAACAATTATTTAGGTCTAAAACTAATCCCGATGGTAGATGTAGAGGTAGCGTGCCGACCGCGATCACATCGACTTTGGAACCATTTCCCACGCGCATCGTCACCTCGTCCTTAGCCAATCTTCGCTAATCCGTAGTCCCTGCTTCGAGTTGCAAATATTAGCAATGTAACCAAGATCAAATACCCAGTGCTCTGCGAGCATTAGTAAGGTACACATCAATAACATGTATATCACATATACCTTTGTTTACTTTGCCATCCTTCTTATCCGCCAAATACTTGGGGCAATTCCGCTTCAAGTGTCGAGTCTGCTTGCAGTAGAAGCACTTAGTTTCAGGCTTAGGTCCAGACTTGGGTTTTTTCTCTTGAGCAGCAAGTTGTTTTCCGTTCTTTTTGAAGTTCCCCTTCTTCTTCCCTTTGCCCTTCTTCTTGAAACTGGTGGTCTTGTTAACCATCAACACTTGATGCTCCTTCTTGATTTCTACCTCCGCAGCTTTTAGCATTGCGAAGAGCTCGGGAATAGTCTTGTTCATCCCTTGCATATTATAGTTCATCACGAAGCTCTTGTAGCTTGGTGGCAGTGATTGAAGAATTTTGTCAATGACACTATCATCAGGAAGATTAACTCCCAGTTGAATCAAGTGATTATTATACCCGCACATTTTGAGTATGTGTTGATTGACGTAACTATTCTCCTCCATCTTGCAGCTGTAGAACTTATTGGAGACTTCATATCTCTCAATCCGGCATTTGCTTGAAATATTAACTTCAACTCTGGAACATCTCATATGCTCCATGACGCTCAAAACGCCGTTGAAGACCCGGTTCTAAGACGTAAAGCATGGCACATCGAACTATCGAGTAGTCATCAGCTTTGCTCTACCGGACATTCTTAACGCCGTCGCCAGCATCAAAGCAGGTTCGGCACCCAGCGGTGCTTCCAGATGTAACTTTTACGTGCAGCAATGATGATAATCCTCAGTTACGGACCCACTCCGTGTAATTGCTACCATCATCTTTCAACTTTGCTTTCTCATGGAACGCATTAAAATTCAACGGAACAACAGCACGAGCCATCTATCTACAAAGAAACATAGACAAGCAAAATACTATAAGGTACTAAGTTCATGATAAATTAAGTTCAATTAATCATATTACTTAAGAACTCCCACTTAGACAGACATCTCTCTAGTCATCTAAGTGATCACGTGATCCAAATCAACTAAACCATGTCCGATCATCACATGAGATGGAGTAGTTTGAATGGTGAACATCACTATGTTGATCGTATCTACTATATGATTCACGTTCGACCTTTCGGTCTTCGTGTTCCGAGGCCATATCTTTATATGCTAGGCTCATCAAGTATGACCTGAGTATTCCGCGTGTGCAACTGTTTTGCACCCGTTGTATTTGAACGAAGAGCCTATCACACCCGATCATCACGTGGTGTCTCAGCATGAAGAACTTTCCCAACGGTGCATACTCAGGTAGAACACTTCTTGATTATTAGTGAGAGATCATCTTAAAATGCTACCGTCAATCAAAGCAAGATAAGATGCATAAAGGATAAACATCACATGCAATCAATATAAGTGATATGATATGGCCATCATCATCTTGTGCTTGTGATTCCATCTTCAAGCACCGCCATGATCACCATCGCCACCGCGCGACACCTTGATCTCCATCGTAGCATCGTTGTCGTTATGCCATCTATTGCTTCTACGACTATCGCTATCGCTTAGTGATAAAGTAAAGCAATTACAGGTATGCTTGCATTTCATACAATAAAGTGACAACCATATGGCTCCCGCCATTGCCGATAACTTCGTTACAAAACATGATCATCTCATACAATAAAATATAGCATCACGCCTTGACCATATCACATCACAACATGCCCTGCAAAAACAAGTTAGACTTCCTCTACTTTGTTGTTGCAAATTTTACGTGGCTGCTACGGGCTTAGCAAGAACCGTTCTTACCCACGCATCAAAACCACAACGATAGTTCGCTCAAGTTGGTGCTGTTTTAACCTTCGCAAGGACCGGGCGTAGCCACACTCGATTCAGCTAAAGTGAGAGAGACAGACACCCGCCAGCCACCTTTAAGCATGAGTGCTCAGAACGGTGAAACCAGTCTCGCGTAAGCGTACGCGTAATGTCGGTCCGGGCCGCTTCATCTCACAATACCGCCGAACCAAAGTATGACATGCTGCTAAGCAGTATGACTTGTATCGCCCACAACTCACTTGTGTTCTACTCGTGCATATAACATCAACGATAAAACCTAGGCTCGGATGCCATGTTGGGGAACGAGTAATTTCAAAAAATTCCTACGCACACGCAAGATCATGGTGATGGCATAGCAACGAGAGGGAGAGTGTTTGTCCACGCACTCGTGAGACCGTAAGCGAAGCGTTAGCACAACGGTTGATGTAGTCGACATCTTCACGATCCGACCGATCCAAGCACCGAACATACGGCACCTCCGAGTTCAGCACGCGTTCAGCTCGATGACGATCTCCGGCTCCGATCCAGCAAAGCTCGGAGATGAGTTCCACAAGATGACGGCGCAGGACGATGATGATGTTCTACCGCGCAGGGCTTCACCTAAACTCCGCGACGATATGACCGAGTTGGAATATGGTGGAGGGGGGCACCGCACAAGGCTAAGGAACGATTCGTAGATCAACTTGTGTGTATGGGGTGCCCCCCCCCGTATATAAAGGAGCAAGGGGGGAGGCCGGCCGGCCCTTGGGGCGCCAGGAGGGGGGAGTCCTCCTCCTAGTGGGAGTAGGACTCCCTTTCCTAGTCCAACTAGGAAGGAGGAAGGGGAAGGAAAGAGGGGAGAGGGAGAGGGAAGAGGGCTGCGCCTCCCTAGTCCAGTCGGACTCCCATGGGAGGGGCGCCACCTCCCGGCTGCTGCCTCTCTCTCCCTCAGGCCCACTAAGGCCCAATACTTCCCCGGGGGGTTCCGGTAACCCCTCCGGCACTCCGGTTTTCTTCGAAATCACTCGGAACACTTCCGGTGTCTGAATATAGTCGTCCAATATATAAATCTTTATGTCTCGACCATTTCGAGACTCCTCGTCATGTCCATGATCACATCCGGGACTCCAAACAAACTTCGGTGCATCAAAACTTATAAACTCATAATAAAACTGTCATCGTAACATTAAGCGTGCGGACCCTACGGGTTCGAGAACTATGTAGACATGACCTAGAACTATTCTCGTCAATAACCAACAGCGGACCTGGATGCCCATATTGGTTCCTACATATTCTACGAAGATCTTTATCGGTCAAACCGCATAACAACATACGTTGTTCCTTTGTCATCGGTATGTTACTTGTCCGAGATTCGATCGTCGGTATCCAATACCTAGTTCAATCTCGTTATCGCAAGTCTCTTTACTCGTTACGTAATGCATCATCTCGTGATCAACTCATTGATCACATTGCTTGCAAGGCTTATAGTG
>CM038141.1:380052865-380142900 GCA_021437245.1 Aegilops speltoides
AGATCAACTTGTGTGTCTATGGGGTGCCCCCCCCCGTATATAAAGGAGCAAGGGGGAGGCCTGCCGGCCCTTGGGGCACGCCAAGGAGGGGGGAGTCCTCCTCCTAGTGGGAGTAGGACTCACCTTTCCTAGTCCAACTAGGAAGGAGGAAGGGGGAAGGAAAGAGAGGGAGAGGGAGAGGGAAAGAGGGGCCGCGCCCCCCTCCCCTAGTCCAATTCGTACTCCCCATGGGAGGGGGCGCGCCACCTCCTGGGCTGCTGCCCTCTCTGTCCCCTCAGGCCCACTAAGGCCCAATACTTCCCCGGGGGGTTCCGGTAACCCCTCCGGCACTCCGGTTTTCTCCAAAATCACCCGGAACACTTCCGGTGTCCGAATATAGTCGTCCAATATATCAATCTTTATGTCTTGACCATTTCGAGACTCCTCGTCATGTCCGTAATCACATCCGGGACTCGGAACAAACTTCGGTACATCAAAACTTATAAACTCATAATAAAACTATCATCGTAACGTTAAGCATGCGGACCCTACGGGTTCGTGAACTATGTAGACATGACCTAGAACTATTCTCGGTCAATAACCAATAGCGGAACCTGGATGCCCATATTGGTTCCTACATATTCTATGAAGATCTTTATCGGTCAAACCGCATAACAACATACTTTGTTCCCTTTGTCATCGGTATGTTACTTGCCCGAGATTCGATCGTCGGTATCCAATACCTAGTTCAATCTCGTTACCGAAAAGTCTCTTTACTCATTACGTAATGCATCATCCCGTAACCAACTCATTGATCACATTGCTTGCAAGGCTTATAGCGATGTGCATTACCGGGAGGGCCCAGAGATACCTCTCCGACAATTGGAGTGACAAAACCTAATCTCAAAATACGCCAACCCAACATGTACCTTCGGAGACACCTGTAGTACTCCTTTATAATCACCTAGTTACGTTGTGACCTTTGGTAGTACCCAAAGTGTTCCTCCGGTAAACGGGAGTTGCATAATTCTCATAGTTACAGGAACATGTATAAGTCATGAAGAAAGCAATAGCAATATACTAAACGATCAAGTGCTAGGCTAATGGAATGGGTCATGTCAATCACATCATTCTCCTAATGATGTGATCCCATTGATCAAATGACAACACATGTCTATGGTTAGGAAACATAACCATCTTTGATTAATGAGCTAGTCAAGTAGAGGCACACTAGTGACTATATGTTTGTCTATGTATTCACACATGTATCATGTTTCCGGTTAATACAATTCTAGCATGAATAATAAACATTTATCATGATATGAGGAAATAAAAATAACTTTATTATTGCCTCTAGGGCATATTTCCTTCAGTCTCCCACTTGAACTAGAGTCAATAATCTAGATTACATGGTAATGATTCTAACACCCATGGAGTCTTGGTGCTGATCATGTTTTGCTCGTGAGAGAGGCTAAGTCAACGGGTCTGCAACATTCAGATCCGTATGTATCTTGCAAATCTCTATGTCTCCCACTTGGACTTGGTCCCGAATGGAATTGAAGCGTCTCTTGATGTGCTTGGTCCTCTTGTGAAATCTGGATTCCTTTGCCAAGGCAATTGCACCAGTATTGTCACAGAAGATCTTCATTGGTCCCGATGCACTAGGTATGACACCTAGATCGGAAAAGAACTCCATCTAGACTCCTTCATTTGCTGCTTCAGAAGCAGCTATGTACTCCGCTTCACATGTAGATCCCGCCACGACGCTTTGTTTAGAACTGCACCAACATATAGCTCCACCGTTTAATAAAAATACGTATCCGGTTTGCGATTTAGGATCGTCCGGATCAATGTCAAAGCTTGCATCAATGTAACCATTTACGACTAGCTCTTTGTCACCTCCATATACGAGAAACATATCCTTAGTCCTTTTCAGGTATTTCAGGATGTTCTTGACCGCTGTCCAGTGATCCACTCCTGGATTAATTTGGTACCTTCCTGCCAAGCTTATTACTAAGCATACGTCAGGTCTGGTACACAACATTGCATACAAGATAGAGCCTATGGCTGAAGCATAGGGAACATCTTTCATTTTATCTCTATCTTCTGCTGTGGTCGGGCATTGAGTTTGACTCAACTTCACACCTTGTAGCACGGGCAAGAATCCTTTCTTTGCCTGATCCATTTTGAACTTTTTCAAAATTTTATCAAGGTATGTGCTTTGTGAAAGTCCTATTAAGCGTCTTGATCTATCTCTATAGATCTTGATGCCCAATATGTAAGCAGCTTCACCGAGGTCTTTCATTGAAAAACTTTTATTCAAGTATCCCTTTATGCTATCCAGAAATTCTATATCATTTCCAATTAATAATATGTCATCTACATATAATATCAGAAATGCTATAGAGCTCCCACTCACTTTCTTGTAAATACAGGCTTCTCCAAAAGTCTGTATAAAACCATATGCTTTGATCACACTATCAAAGCGTTTATTCCAACTCCGAGATGCTTGCACCAGTCCATAAATGGATCACTGGAGCTTGCATACTTTGTTAGCACCTTTTGGATCAACAAAACCTTCTGGCTGCATCATATACAACTCTTCTTCCAGAAATCCATTCAAGAATGCAGTTTTGACATCCATTTGCCAAATTTGATAATCATGAAATGTAGCAATAGCTAACATGATTCGGACAGACTTAAGCATCGCTACGGGTGAGAAAGTCTCATCGTAGTCAACCCCTTGAACTTGTCGAAAACCTTTCGCAACAAGTCGAGCTTTATAGACAGGTATATTACCATCAGCGTCAGTCTTCTTCTTAAAGATCCATTTATTCTCAATGGCTTGCCGATCATCGGGCAAGTCAACCAAAGTCCATACTTTGTTTTCATACATGGATCCCATCTCAGATTTCATAGCCTCCAGCCATTTTGCGGAGTCTGGGCTCATCATCGCTTCCTCATAGTTCATAGGTTCATCATGGTCAAGTAACATGACTTCTAGAATAGGATTACCATACCACTCTAGTGCGGATCTTACTCTGGTAGACCTACGAGGTTCAGTAGAAACTTGATCTGAAGTTTCATGATCAATATCATTAGCTTCCTCACTAATTGGTGTAGTTGTCACAGGAACCGGTTCTTGTGATGAACTACTTTCCAATAAGGGAGTAGATCTGATTATCTCATCAAGTTCTACTTTCCTCCCACTCACTTCTTTCGAGAGAAACTCCTTCTCTAGAAAGGATCCGATTTTAGCAACGAAAATCTTGCCCTCAGATCTGTGATAGAAGGTGTACCCAATAGTCTCTTTTGGGTATCCTATGAAGACACATTTCTCCGATTTGGGTTCGAGCTTATTTGGTTGAATTTCTTCACATAAGCATCGCAGCCCCAAACTTTAAGAAACGACAACTTTGGTTTCTTGCCAAACCACAGTTCATAAGGCGTCATCTCAACGGATTTTGATGGTGCCCTATTTA
Organism: Aegilops speltoides; assembly: GCA_021437245.1. Classification (NCBI taxonomy): domain Eukaryota; kingdom Viridiplantae; phylum Streptophyta; class Magnoliopsida; order Poales; family Poaceae; genus Aegilops; species Aegilops speltoides. The sequence goes on from CM038141.1 coordinate 380,056,327, forward strand.
ACGTGAATGCGGCCATCTCTAAAGCATAACCCCAAGACGATAGCGGTATATCAGTAAGAGACATCATAGATCGCACCATATCTAGTAAAGTACGATAAGACGTTCGGACACACCATTTCGTTGTGGTGTTCCGGGTGGCGTGAGTTGCAAAACTATTCCGCATTGTTTCAAGTGTAGGCCAAACTCGTAACTCAAATATTCTCCTCCACGATCAGATCGTAGAAACTTTATTTTCTTGTTACGATGATTTTCCACTTCACTCTGAAATTCTTTGAACTTTTCAAATGTTTCAGACTTGTGTTTCATTAAGTAGATATACCCATATCTGCTCAAATCATCTGTGAAGGTGAGAAAATAACGATATCCGCCGTGAGCCTCAACATTCATTGGACCGCAAACATCAGTATGTATGATTTCCAACAAATCAGTTGCTCGCTCCATAGTTCCGGAGAACGACGTTTTAGTCATCTTGCCCATGAGGCACGGTTCGTAAGTACCAAGTGATTCATAATCAAGTGATTCCAAAAAGCCCATCAGTATGGAGTTTCTTCATGCACTTTACACCGATATGACCTAAACGGCAGTGCCATAAATAAGTTGCACTATAGTTATCAACTCTGCATCTTTTGGTTTCAACACTATGAGTATGTGTATCACTACTATCGAGATTCAATAAGAATAGACCATTCTTCAAGGGTGCATGACCATAAAAGATATTACTCATATAAATAGAACAACCATTATTCTCTGATTTAAATGAATAACCGTCTCGCATCAAACAAGATCCAGATATAATGTTCATGCTCAACGCTGGCACCAAATAACAATTATTTAGGTCTAAAACTAATCCCGATGGTAGATGTAGAGGTAGCGTGCCGACCGCGATCACATCGACTTTGGAACCATTTCCCACAGCGATCGTCACCTCGTCCTTAGCCAATCTTCACTTAATCCGTACTCCTGCTTTGAGTTGCAAATATTAGCAATGAACCAATTATCAAATACCCAGTGCTCTGCGAGCATTAGTAAGGTACACATCAATAACATGTATATCACATATACCTTTGTTCATTTTGCCATCCTTCTTATCCGCCAAATACTTGGGGCAGTTCCGCTTCAATCGATCGCCTTGCGGTAGAAGCACTCGATTTCAGGCTTAGGTCCAGACTTGGGTTTCTTTTCTTGAGCAGCAACTTGCTTGCTGTTCTTTTTGAAGTTCCCCTTCTTCTCCCCTTTGCCCTTTTTCTTGAAACTGGTGGTCTTGTTAACCATCAACACTTGATGCTCCTTCTTGATTTCTACCTCCGCGGCTTTTGGCATTGCGAAGAGCTCGGGAATAGTCTTGTTCATCCCTTGCATATTATAGTTCATCACAAAGCTCTTGTAGCTTGGTGGCAGTGATTGAAGAATTCTTTCAATGACACTATCATCAGGAAGATTAACTCCTAGTTGAATCAAGTGATTATTATACCCAGACATTTTGAGTATGTGTTCACTGACAGAACTATTCTCCTCCATCTTGCAGCTATAGAACTTATTGGAGACTTCATATCTCTCAATCCGGGCATTTGCTTGAAATATTAACTTCAACTCCTGGAACATCTCATATGCTCCATGACGTTCAAAACGTCGTTGAAGACCCGGTTCTAAGCCGTAAAGCATGGCACACTCGAACTATCGAGTAGTCATCAGCTTTGCTCGCAGATGTTCTTAACGTCGTCGGTTGCATCAGCAGAGAGGCCTGGCACCCAGCGGTGCTTCGGGGCGTAAATTTTACGTGCAGCAATGAGGATAATCCTCGAGTTACGGACCCGATCCGTGTAATTGCTACCATCATCTTTCAACTTTGCTTTCTCAAGGACCGCATTAAAATTCAACGGAACAACAACACGAGCCATCTATCTACAAACAAACATAGACAAGCAAAATACTATAAGGTACTAAGTTCATGATAAATTTAAGTTCAATTAATTATATTACTTAAGAACTCCCACTTAGACAGACATCTCTCTAGTTATCTAAGTGATCATGTGATCCAAATCAACTAAACCTTGTCCGATCATCACATGAGATGGAGTAGTTTCAATGGTGAACATCACTATGTTGATCATATCTACTATATGATTCACGTTCGACCTTTCGGTCTCCGTGTCCCGAGGCCATATCTGTATATGCTAGGCTCGTCAAGTATGACCTGAGTATTCCGAGTGTGCAACTGTTTTGCACCCATTGTATTTTGAACGTAGAGCCTATCACTTCTTGATTATTAGTGAGAGATCATCTTAAAATGCTACCGTCAATCAAAGGAAGATAAGATGCATAAAAGGATAAACATCACATGCAATCAATATAAGTGATATGATATGGCCATCATCATCTTGTGCTTGTGATCTCCATCTTCGAAGCACCGTCGTGATCACCATCGTCACCGGCGCGACACCTTGATCTCCATCGTAGCATCGTTGTCGTTTATGCCATCTATTGCTTCTACGACTATCGCTACCGCTTAGTGATAAAGTAAAGCAATTACAGGGCGTTTGCATTTCATACAATAAAGCGACAACCATATGGCTCCTGCCAGTTGCCGATAACTTCGGTTACAAAACATGATCATCTCATACAATAAAATATAGCATCACGTCTTGACCATATCACATCACAACATGCCCTGCAAAAACAAGTTAGACATCCTCTACTTTGTTGTTGCAAGTTTTACGTGGCTGCTACGGGCTTAGCAAGAACCGTTCTTACCTACGCATCAAAACCACAATGATAGTTTGTCAAGTTAGTGCTGTTTTAACCTTCGCAAGGACCGGGCGTAGCCACACTCGATTTAGCTAAAGTGAGAGAGACAGACACCCGCCAGCCACCTTTAAGCACGAGTGCTCGTAAAGGTGAAACAAGTCTCGCGTAAGCGTACGCGTAATGTCGGTCCGGGCCGCTTCATCTCACAATACCGCCGAACCAAAGTATGACATGATGGTAAGCAGTATGACTTGTATCGCCCACAACTCACTTGTGTTCTACTCGTGCATATGACATCTACGCATAAAACCAGGCTCGGATGCCACTGTTGGGGAACGTAGTAATTTCAAAAAATTTCCTACGCACACGCAAGATCATGGTGATGGCATAGCAACGAGAGGGGAGAGTGTAGTCCACCTACCCTCGTAGACCATAAGCGGAAGCGTTAGCACAACGCGGTTGATGTAGTCGTACGTCTTCACGATCCGACCGATCCAAGCACCGAACGTACGGCACCTCCGAGTTCAGCACACGTTCAGCTCGGCGACGATCTCCAGGCTCCGATCCAGCAAAGCTCCGGAGATGAGTTCCGTCAGCACGACGGCGTGGTGATGATGATGATGTTCTACCGGCGCAGGGCTTCGCCTAAACTCCGCGACGATATGACCGAGGTGGAATATCGTGGAGGGGGGCACCTCACACGGCTAAGGAACGATCCGTAGATCAACTTGTGTGTCTATGGGGTGCCCCCCCGCCCCCGTATATAAAGGAGCAAGGGGGAGGCCTGCCGGCCCTTGGGGCACGCCAAGGAGGGGGGAGTCCTCCTCCTAGTGGGAGTAGGACTCACCTTTCCTAGTCCAACTAGGAAGGAGGAAGGGGGAAGGAAAGAGAGGGAGAGGGAGAGGGAAAGAGGGGCCGCGCCCCCCTCCCCTAGTCCAATTCGTACTCCCCATGGGAGGGGGCGCGCCACCTCTGGGCTGCTGCCTCTCTCTCCCCTCAGGCCCACTAAGGCCCAATACTTCCCGGGGTTCGGTAACCCCTCCGGCAAGAGTTTTCTCCAAAATCACCGGAACACTTCCGGTGTCGAATATAGTCGCCCAATATATCAATCTTTATGTCTTGACCATTTAGAGACTCCTCGTCATGTCCGTGATCACATCCGGACTCGAACAAACTTGGTACATCAAAACTTATAAACTCATAATAAAACTATCATCATAACGTTAAGCGTGCGGACCCTATGGATTCGAGAACTATGTAGACATGACCTAGAACTATTCTAGGTCAATAACCAATAGCGGAACCTGGATGCCCATATTGGTTCCTACATATTCTACGAAGATCTTTATCGGTCAAACGCATAACAACATACTTTGTTCCCTTTGTCATCGGTATGTTACTTGCCCGAGATTCGATCGTCGGTATCCAATACCTAGTTCAATATCGTTACCGGCAAGTCTCTTTACTCGTTACATAATGCATCATCCCGTAACCAACTCATTGATCACATTGCTTGCAAGGCTTATAGTGATGTGCATTACCGAGAGGGCCCAAAGATACCTCTCCGACAATCGGAGTGACAAAACCTACTCTCAAAATACGCCAACCCAACATGTACCTTAATCTCGAAATACGCCAACCCAACATGTACCTTCGGAGACACCTGTAGTACTCCTTTATAATCACCCAGTTACGTTGTGATGTTTGGTAGTACCCAAAGTGTTCCTCGAGTAAACGGGAGTTGCATAATTCTCATAGTTACAGGAACATGTATAAGTCATGAAGAAAGCAATAGCAATATACTAAACAATCAAGTGCTAGGCTAACGGAATGGGTCATGTCAATCACATCATTCTCCTAATGATATGATCCCATTAATCAAATGACAACACATGTATATGGTTAGGAAACATAACCATCTTTGATTAATGAGCTAGTCAAGTAGAGGCATACTAGTGACTATATGTTTGTCTATGTATTCACACATGTATCATGTTTCCGGTTAATACAATTCTAGCATGAATAGTAAACATTTATCATGATATGAGGAAATAAATAATAACTTTATTATTGCCTCTAGGGCATATTTCCTTCAGCGCCCCCCTACCTCGTGGGCCCCCTGGTGGCTCTCCGACGCCCATCTTCTCCTATATGAAGTCTTTCGATGAGAAAAAATAGAAGGCAACCTTTCAGGATGAGACTCCGCCGCCACGAGGCGGAACCTTGGCGGAACCAATCTAGGGCTCCGGTAGAGCTGTTCTGCCGAGGACACTTCCCTCCGGGAGGGGGAAATCATCACCATCGTCATCACTAACGCTCCTCTCACCGGGAGAGCGCAATCTCCATCAACATCTTCACCATCACCATCTCATCTCCAAACCCTAGTTCATCTCTTGTATCCAATTCTTGTCTCCAAGTCCGGGATTGGTGCTAGTAGGTTGCTAGTAGTGTTGATTACTCCTTGTAGTTGATGCTAGTTGGTTTATTTGGTGGAAGATCATATGTTCAGATCCTTTATGCACATTATTACCCATATGATTATGAACATGATTATGCTTTGTGAGTAGTTACGTTTGTTCCTGAGGACAAGGGAGTGTCTTGCTATTAGTAGTCATGTAAATTTGGTATTCGTTCGATATTTTGATAAGATGTATGTTGTCTAACCTCTAGTGGTGTTATGTGAACGTCGACTACATAACACTTCACCATTATTTGGGCCTAGAGGAAGGCATTGGGAAGTAATAAGTAGATGATGGGTTGCTAGAGTGACAGAAACTTAAACCCTAGTTTATGCGTTGCTTCATAAGGGGCTGATTTGGATCCATATGTTTCATGCTATGGTTAGGTTTACCTTAATACTTTTGTTGTAGTTGCGGATGCTTGCAATAGAGGTTAATCATAAGTGGGATGTTTGTTCAAGTAAGAACAGCACCCAAGCACCGGTCCACCCACATATCAAATTATCAAAGTACCGAACGTGAATCATATGAGCGTGATGAAAACTAGCTTGACGATATTCCCATGTGTCCTCGGAAGCGCTTTTACTATTATAAGAGTTTGTCCAGGCTTGTCCTTTGCTACAAAAAGGATTGGGCCACCTTGCTGCACTTTAATTACTTGTTGCTCGCTACAATTTATCCTATCACAAAACTATCTGTTACCACTTATTTCAGTACTTGCAGAGAATACCTTGCTGAAAACCGCTTATCATTTCCTTCTGCTCCTCGTTGGGTTCGACACTCTTACTTATTGAAAGGACTACGATAGATCCCCTATACTTGTGGGTCATCAAGACTCTTTTCTGGCGCCGTTGCCGGGGAGTGAAGCGCCTTTGGTAGGTGGAATTTGGTAAGGAAAATTTTATTTAGTGTGCTGAAATTTTCTATCACTTGTTACTATGGAAAGTAATTGCCTGAGGGGCTTGTTCGGGGCATCTTCACCCCGTCCAGTAGAGCAAAGAGTTGCTCCTCAACCTACTGAACCTACTGAACCTATTGAAAATGAAACTCCTTTTCATTTTCCTTCGGGTATGATGGAAAAACTGCTAGCTAACACTTTTACAGGAGATGGAACAAAGCATCCTGATGAACATCTACGCTATGTGGATGATGTTTGTGGACTATTTAAGCTTGCAGGTATACCCGATGATGTTGTTAAGAAGAAGGCCTTCCCTTTATCTTTGAAGGGATACGCATTGGCATGGTATAGGCTATGTGATGATATGAGATCATGGAACTATAAAAGATTGAAATTGGAATTTCATCAAAAGTATTACCCTATGCATCTTGTTCATCATGATCGCAATTATATATATAATTTTTGGCTCGCGAAGGAGAAATCATCACTCAAGCTTGGGGGAGTCTTAAATCAATGTTATATTCATGCCCCAATCATGAGATCCCAAGAGAAATAATTATGCATAGTTTTTGTGCTCGGCTTTCTGATAACAATCGCACCATGCTCGATACTTCTTGTGCTGGCTCTTTTATGATGAAGCCTATTGAATTTAGATGGAATTTACTGGATAGAATTAAACGCAACTCTGAAGATTGGGACCTCGACGAAGGTAAGGAGTCAGGTATGACACCTAAGTTTGATTGTGTTAAATCTTTTATGGATACCGATATTTTCCGTAAGTTTAGCACTAAATATGGACTTGACTCTGAGATAGTAGCTTCTTTCTGTGAATCTTTTGCTACTTATGTTGATCTCCCTAAGGAGAAGTGGTTTAAATATCATCCTCCCATAGAAGTAAAAGTAGCTGCACCTATTAAAGTTGAAGAAAAGGCTGTCACTTACAATGATCCTATTGTTCCCACTTCTTATGTTGAGAAACCACCTTTCCCTGTTAGAATGAAGGATCATGCTAAAGCTTCAACTGTTGTCCGTAAAAGCAATATTAGAACTTATACACCTCCTGAGCAAGTCAAAGTAGAACCTAATATTGCTATTGTTAAAGATCTCTTGTCTGATAATATTGATGGGCATGTTATTCAATTCTGTGGTGAAACTGCTAGAATTGCTAAACCCTGTGATAGAGATAAACATAGACTGTGGTAGGCGTGCTGTTATTTCTGTTAAAATAGGAGATCATTGTTATCATGGCTTATGTGATATGGGTGCTAGTGCTAGTGTTATACCCATTGACTTATACAAAGAAATTATGCATGAAATTGCACCTGCTGAGTTAGAAGATATTGATGTTACAATTAAACTTGCCAATAGAGATACTATATCTCCAATAGGAATTGTTAGAGATGTTGAAGTATTGTGTGGAAAAACCAAATATCCCGCTGATTTTCTTGTTCTTGGTTCTCCACAAGATAGATTTTGTCCTATTATATTTGGTAGACCCTTCTTGAATACTGTTAATGCTAAGATAGACTGCGAAAAGAATGTTGTTACTATTGGCTTGGACGATATGATTCATGAGTTTAATTTCTCTAAATTTAGTAAACAACATCGTGAGGAAGAATTGCCTAGTAAGGATGAAATTATTGGTCTTGCTTCTATTGCCGTACCTCCTAGTGATCCTTTAGAACACTATTTGCTAGACCATGAAAATGATATGTTCAGGAATGAAAGAAGGGAAATAGATGAAGTATTCTTTAAACATGAACCTATTCTACAACACAATTTGCCTGTTGAAATCCTAGGGGATCCTCCTCCACCCAAGGGTGATCCCGTGTTTGAGCTTAAACCGTTGCCTGATAATCTTAAATATACTTATCTTGATGAAAAGAAAATTTATTCTGTCATTATCAGCGCTAACCTTTCAGAGCATGAAGAAGAAAGATTATTGAAAACTCTGAAGAAGCACCGTGCCGCTATTAGATATACTCTAGATGATCTTAAGGGCATCAGTCCCACTCTATGTCAACATAAAATAAATTTGGAAGCGGATGCCAAACCAGTTTGTGATCCTCAACGACGCTTGAATCCTAAAATGAAAGAAGTGGTAAGAAAAGAAATACTCAAGCTTCTGGAGGCAGGTATAATTTATCCTGTTGCTGATATTCAGTGGGTAAGTCCTGTCCATTGTGTCCCTAAGAAGGGAGGTATTACTATTGTCCCTAATGATAAAGATGAATTGATTCCGCAAAGAATTATCACAGGTTATAGGATGATAATTGATTTCCGCAAATTAAATAAGGCTACTAAGAAGGATCATTACCCCTTACCTTTTATTGATCAAATGCTAGAAAGGTTATGCAAACACACACATTATTGCTTTCTAGATGGTTATTCTGGTTTTTCTCAAATACCTGTGTCGGCTAAGGATCAATCAAAGACTACTTTTACATGCCCTTTTGATACTTTTGCTTATAGACGTATGCCTTTTGGTTTATGTAATGCACCTGCTACCTTTCAAAGATGTATGATGGCTATATTCTCTGACTTTTGCGAAAAGATTTGTGAGGTTTTCATGGATGACTTTTCCGTCTATGGTTACTCTTTTGATGATTGCTTGAGCAATCTTGCTCGAGTTTTGCAGAGATGTGAAGAAACTAATCTTGTCTTAAATTGGGAAAGTGCCACTTTATGGTTAATGAAGGTATTTTCTTGGGGACAAAGTTTCTGAAAGAGGTATTGAAGTTGATAAAGCCAAGGTTGATGCTATTGAAAAGATGCCATGTCCCAAGGACATCAAAGGTATAAGAAGTTTCCTTGGTCATGCTGGATTTTATAGGAGGTTCATTAAGGACTTCTCAAAAATCTCTCGGCCTCTGACTAATTTATTACAAAAAGATATACCATTTGTCTTTGACGATGATTGTATAGAAGCATTTGAAATAATTAAGAAAGCATTAGTCTCTGCACCTGTTGTTCAGCCACCTGATTGGAATTTACCTTTTGAAATTATGTGTGATGCTAGTGATTATGTTGTAGGTGCTGTTCTAGGGCAAAGAGTTGATAAGAAATTGAATGATATCCATTATGCTAGTAAGACTCTAGACAATGCTCAAAGAAACTATGCTACTACCGAAAAGGAACTTTTAGCAGTTGTATTTGCTTGTGATAAATTCAGACCCTATATTGTTGATTCTAAAGTAACTATTCACACTGATCATGCTGCTATTAAGTATCTTATGGAAAAGAAAGATGCAAAACCTAGACTTATTAGATGGGTTCTCTTGCTGCAAGAATTTGATTTGCATATTGTTGATAGAAAAGGAGCTGAGAACCCCGTTGCAGACAACTTATCTAGGTTAGAGAATGTTCTTGATGACCCACTACCTATTGATGATAGCTTTCCTGATGAACAATTAAATGTCATAAGCACTTCTCGTAGCACTCCATGGTATGCTGATTATGCTAATTATATTGTTGCTAAATTTATACCACCTAGCTTCACATACCAACAAAAGAAAAAGTTTTTCTATCATTTGCAACATTACTTTTGGGATGACCCACATCTTTATAAAGAAGGAGTAGATGGTGTTATTAGATGTTGTGTACCTGAGCATGAACAGGAACAGATCCTACGCAAGTGTCACTCCGAAGCTTATGGAGGACACAACGCTGGAGACAGAACTGCACATAAGGTATTGCAATCCGGTTTTTATTGGCCTACTCTCTTCAAGGATGCCCGTAAGTTTGTTTTGTCTTGCGATGAATGTCAAAGAATTGGTAATATTAGTAGACGTCAAGAAATGCATATGAATTATTCACTTGTTATTGAACCATTTGATGTTTGGGGCTTTGATTATATGGAACCTTTTCCTACCTCTAATGGATATACACATATTTTAGTTGCTGTTGATTACGTTACTAAATGGGTAGAAGCTATTCCAACTAGTAGTGCTGATCATAACACTTCTATTAAAATGCTAAAGGAAGTTATTTTTCCGAGGTTTGGAGTCCCTAGATATTTAATGACTGATGGCGGTTCACACTTTATTCATGGTGCTTTCCGTAAGATGCTTGCTAAATATGATGTTAATCATAAAATTGCGTCTCCATATCACCCGCAGTCTAGTGGTCAGGTAGAATTGAGCAATAGAGAGCTCAAATTAATTTTGCAAAAGACTGTCAATAGGTCTAGAAAGAATTGGTCCAAGAAACTAAATGACGTGTTGTGGGCCTATAGAACTGCATATAAGAATCCTATGGGTATGTCTCCGTATAAAATGGTTTATGGAAAAGCTTGTCACTTGCCTCTCGAACTGGAACATAAGGCATATTGGGCTATTAAAGAGCTCAACTATGATTTCAAACTTGTCGGTGAGAAGAGGTTATTTGATATTAGCTCACTTGATGAATGGAGAACCCAAGCTTATGAAAATGCCAAGTTGTTTAAATAAAAAGTTAAAAGATGGCATGACAAAAAGATACAAAAGCGTGAGTTCAATGTAGGTGATTATATATTGCTATACAACTCTCATTTAAGATTTTTTGCAGGAAAACTTCTCTCTAAATGGGAAGGCCCCTATGTTATCGAGGAGGTCTATCGTTCTGGTGCCATAAAAATCAACAACTTCGAAGGCACAAATCCGAAGGTGGTAAACGGTCAAAGGATCAAACACTATATCTCAGGCAATCCTATAAATGTTGAAACTAATATTATTGAAACCGTAACCCCGGAGGAATACATAAGGGACACTTTCCAGAACGTTCCAGACTTTGAAAAGGAATAGGTATGTGGTACGGTAAGTAAATCGACTCCAAAACAATTTTTAAGGCAATATTTCTCCGTTTTGGAATATTTAGAAAAATAGAAAAATAAGTAGCAGTCCGGGGAGGACACGAGGCCTCCACGAGGGTGGAGGGCGCCCTACCCCTGGCGCCCCTACCTCGTGAGCACCTCGTGTGCCCTCCGGACTCCGTTTCCTTGCACGATACGTATTTTGGTCGGTAAAAATTCATTATATATACTCCCGATGGTTTTGACTCTCGTATCACGCAAATATCCTCTGTTTTTGTTTCGAGTTGTTGCTGCTGCAGATTAGAGCAAGATGTCTTCTCAAGAGACAGTCGGGGAGAGCCGGTGTCGTGGAATTATCCTAATGTGAAGAGCTGCCACCAGCTGTGCCTCCGGGTCTAGCACCGCTAGTTCTTCCTCGGTAGGCACCTTGACAGAAGGGTTATGTAAAATATCGAGAAAGGTGTTAGGCGGTACTGGCTTACGTTGAGATCCCAACCGGCTTAAAGCGTCAGTCGCCTCATTCTTCCTTCGATCAATGTGCTCCACTTGATAACCCTTGAAGTGACCGGCCACAGCATCTACTTCACGACGATAAGCCGCCATAAGGGGATCCTTGGAATCCCACTTGCCTGACACCTGTTGAGCCACGAGATCTGAGTCGCCCAAGCACCTTACACGGCTTAAGTTCATCTCTTTGGCCATCCGGAGACCATGGAGTAAGGCCTCGTACTCAGCTGCATTGTTAGTACACGGAAACATAAGTCGGAGCACATAACAAAATTTGTCACCTCGAGGGGAAGTTAAAACAACTCCAGCCCCCGAGCCTTCTAGCTGCCTGGACCCGTCAAAGTGAATAGTCCAAAATGTGTTATCTGGCTTCTCCTCAGGGGCCTGTAACTCTGTCCAATCATTGATAAAGTCCACCAAGGCCTGAGACTTAATAGCAGTACGTGGCATGTACTTCAAACCATGAGGCCCAAGCTCAATAGCCCACTTGGCAACTCGTCCGGTGGCCTCCCTATTCTGGATGATGTCTCCCAAAGGGGCGGAACTTACCACAGTTATAGGATGACTTTGAAACTACTGCTTCAATTTTCGGTTAGCCATAAACACTCCGTAAACGAGTTTCTGCCAATGTGGATATCTTTGTTTAGACTCAATGAGCACCTCACTGATGTAGTAAACCGGCCGTTGAACCGGATGCTCCTTGCCAGCTTCCTTACGCTCCACCACGATGGCAACGCTGACGGCTCGCAAATTGGCAGCCACGTATAACAGCAACGACTCTTTATCAATGGGAGCTGCAAGGACCGGTGGCTCAGACAACTGTCTCTTTAAGTCTTCAAAGGCGGCATCGGCAGCATCACTCCAGACAAATGTGTCTGTCTTCATCATCTGATATAGCGGTAGGGCCTTCTCACCTAACCGGCTTATGAACCGGCTTAAAGCGGCAACACGACCCGCCAGTCGCTGAACATCATTGATGCACGCCGGTTTAGCCAGAGAGGTAATTGCCTTAATCTTCTCCGGATTAGCTTCAATGCCTCTGTTTGATACCAGAAAACCCAAAAGCTTGCCTGCAGGTACACCAAATACACACTTGGCCGGGTTAAGCATCATTTTATAAACCCGGAGATTATCAAAGGTTTCTTTCAAGTCGGATATTAAGGTTTCCTTATCTCTGGACTTCACCACGATGTCATCTACATAAGCATGAACATTACGCCCGATTTGATCGTGTAAACAGTTCTGCACACATCGCTGATAAGTCGCCTGAGCACTCTTGAGTCCAAACGGCATAGATACATAACAGAAGGCCCCAAACGGAGTGATGAAAGTCGTCTTCTCCTGGTCCTTAACTGCCATTTTGATCTGATGATAACCAGAGTAAGCATCCAAAAAGCTCAAGCGTTCACAACCCGTCGTAGCATCAATGATTTGATCAATACGGGGGAGAGCAAAGGGATCAGCCGGACAAGCCTTATTTAAGTCCGTGTAGTCCACACACATCCGCCAGGTGCCGTTCTTCTTGAGGACAAGCACCGGGTTACCCAACCACTCCGGGTGAAAAACTTCAATAATAAACCCGGCCGTTAAGAGCAGGGCGACTTCCTCTCCAATAGCCTTCCGTCTCTCTTTGTTAAAACGCCAAAGAAACTGCCTGACCGGCTTATACTTTGGATCAATATTGAGAGTGTGCTCAGCGAGTTCCCTCGGTACACCCGACATGTCAGAAGGTTTCCATGCAAAGATGTCCCGGTTCTCACGGATGAACTCGATGAGCGCGCTTTCCTATTTGGGATCCAAATTGCTGCGATCTTTGAATCGCTTAGAAGGGTCACCTGGGGTAAAGTCAACAAGCTTTGTCTCGGCGGCCGATTTAAACTTCAACGCCGGGTCGTGCTTTGTAGTTGGTTTCTTCAGGGAGGTCATATCCGCTGGGTCAACATTATCTTGATAAAATTTGAGCTCTTCCGCCGCACAGGCAGACTCAGCATAAGACGCGTCGCCTTCTTCACATTCCAACGCCACCTTCCGACTTCCATGCACAGTGATGGTGCCCTTGTGACCCGACATCTTGAGCTACAAATAAACATAACACGGCCGGGCCATGAACTTAGCATAAGCCGGCCGCCCAAACAGAGCATGATATGGGCTCCTGATTTTGACCACCTCAAACGTCAACTTCTCAGCCCTGGAGTCATATTCATCTCCGAAGGCCACCTCCAGCTCAATCTTGCCAACTGGGTAAGCCGACTTACCAGGGACCACTCCATGGAAAACAGTGTTGGATGTCCTCAGATTCTTATCAGTTAACCCCATGCGTCGAAAGGTCTCATAATAGAGGATATTGATGCTACTACCTCCGTCCATGAGTACCTTAGTGAATTTATATCCACCAACTTGAGGTGCTACCACCAAGGCCAACTGGCCCGGATTATCGACCCGTGAAGGGTGATCTTCTCTGCTCCATACAATGGGTTGTTCTGACCACCTCAAATAACGAGGAACTGCCGGCTCAACAGAATTCACGGCCCTCTTATGCACCTTCTGGTCGCGTTTGCATAAGCTAGTGGTAAACACGTGGTACTGCCCACTATTCAACTGCTTCGGATTGCTTTGATAACCCGACTGCTGCTGCTGCTCTCCGTGACCAGATTGTTGTTGATTATAGCCGCCTTGACATCCCTGAAAGCCGGAACCTGAACCGCCACCCGGGCCATGAAAACCGCCAGCCCCTAAACCGCCACCAGACCCATTATTGCCATCGAAGGTGTTGGAATTTTTAAATGCTTTCATGATCGCGCAATCTTTCCACAGGTGTGTGGCGGGCCGCTCCCTGGTGCCGTGTCTCGGGCAGGGCTCATTGAGTAGTTGCTCAAGAGATGGGCCTGACCCGCCGGATCGAGGCGGCTTACCCTTATGTCTCTGATTGTTACCTTGTGCATTGGCATTGGCCACAAACTCCGGGTTACCATCCGCCTTACACTTATTGCCTCCTTGATTCATCGGGTTATGCCGCTGACCCTTTCCATTGTCGTTCTTCTTTCCCTTCCCGGTCTTTTCCTCATCAGACGCAGGATCCTTGGTACTATCAGAATCGGCATATTTGACTAAAGCCGCCATCAACGTACCCATATCATTGCAATCACGCTTAAGGCGCCCCAGTTTCTGCCTCAGCGGCTCAAAACAGCAATTCTTCTCCAACATGAGGACTGCAGAGCCGGCATCCATCTTGTCAGATGAATGTATTATCTCCTTGACCCGGCGTACCCAATGAGTCATAGATTCACCTTCCTCTTGTTTACAATTTGTCAAGTCCACAATTGACATAGACTGCTTACAGGTGTCTTTGAAATTCTGGATGAAACGGGCTTTCAGTTCTGCCCATGAGCCAATGGAATTGGGTGGCAAACCCTTCAACTAGGACCGGGCTGTTCCATCTAACATCATGGTGAAGTATTTAGCCATTGCCGCGTCGCTGACTTCCAATAACTCCATGGCCATCTCATAACTTTCGATCCAAGCTCCGGGCTGCAGGTCGGCCATGTAATTCGGCACCTTTCGAGGTCCCTTGAAGTCCTTGGGCAGGCGCATGTTACGCAGGGCTGGTACCAGACAAGGAACACCGCCGGTTCTAGTGGCTACTCCCGCCTCAACAGAAGTTGTTGGATACTCTGGGAAATCTCGATGTGCCGTCTGTTGAGCCGCTAGCTGAGCCGCCCGCTCATTCTCCTGACGTATTCGGTCTTGCACCGGATTATAGCCACCCGGCTGGTTACGGCGTTGGGTCTTGCTTGACAAGGCTTCAGACTCCATGTGCCTGCTATAACTCGGGCTCCGGTTCTGACGAGGCAGCGCTAACCAAGGCGGAGGAGTTGAATGAATCCTGTCCCGGCTGTAAGAATAGGTCTCTTGCTGAGCTAAGGCCGTCTGGAGAAGTTCTCTGACCCTCCGGGTCTCCACTGCTGTCGGGTCATCACCGTCCATGGGGAGAGCCGCCAAATGCGCTGAAGCCGCGATTAAGTTCTCCATGGGGTTGGAAAAGTGACCCGGTGTTATCGGCACATAACGCGGCGGTGCCATGCTCACATGAGGTGGTGCCATCTCCCGAGGCTGAGCCGGCCCTCCTATTCCGGCTATCATAAGTTGCTTGGCTTCTGGCGGGTTCCTTGAGCTGGCTCCGGGTGTAGCAAAAAGAACCCGAGGGTAATAATTCGGAGGTAAACGGACTGGGTTTTTTGACGTCTCCTCCTCATCACCTCATTTGACGCGTTTAAGCTCATCGTGAGCTGGTAAGCTTCTGACTGTAGCCGCTACGCCTGGGCGTCTACAGCCGCCCGCTCTATGGCTAATCTAGTGTCCTCAGCTGCCAAGGCCTCCTTGGCCTGAGCTATTTCCTCACGCACCCGTGCCACCTCCGCGTCATGCTCATCTTTATCTGCGGGAATAACAGTTGCGGTTAACAGGGTTGTAAGCTTGTCCATGAGATCTATCAGTACCTGAGCCGGTGGGCGCATGGGGCCGCCTGCCCCGGCTGCTCCTAACCCGGACGTTACTGCTGCAGCAGTTGTAGAGTTTGAGCCGGGCTGAGTCCCAGCCATAAAGACTCCTGCCCATCTTGGCGGCTCACAGGGGTCCGGAATACTGGTGCCATTGGAATAGCCCCTGAGCACGCCGTCTTGCACTTGGCACAACGAATCTGTTGAGCCGGCGGACGAATCACCGTCTGAGAGGACGGCCGTCTCACCACCATCTCCAGATTCTTCAGAGAGTTCCTCTCCGTGGACGCAGCCCACGAAGGCACGCTTCATAACAGGTTGAATTCGGGTCTTCCTCGCACGCTGAGCCGTCTCGACAAGGTCGGTGCAGTTGTCCGGCTCAGGGCCCGGCTCACCGATCCGGCCGATGAAGACGTGGATTCCGCCGAAGGGGACCCGGTACCCGTACTCAATTGAGCCGGCGTCGGGACCCCAGCCTTCGTCATTGATGTAGATCTTGCCGTGACGACTCTTGGTCATCCGGCCCACTACGTATCCCTTGAGCCCTTCGAAGTTGCCCTTCAAGAACTCAAATCCACCGTGCGTTGGCCCCACGGTGGGCGCCAACTGTCGTGGAATTGTCACGTCAGATGTCCTCGTGGAAGGACTTAGTTGTGGAGCCATCGCAACTAGGAAGCTTGAAGGGGTTAATCGGGACAAGGGACATGAGAGGTTTTTATACTAGTTTGGCCCCTTACGGTGAAGGTAAGGCCTACGTCTAGTTGGGTTGGTATTGATGTTTCGATGACCAGGGAGCGAGATACGCTATGCCCGACTCTCGATGAGTTGTTTCTTGCCCTAAGCCGCCAGCAGGTCGTCCCCTTATATACACGGGTTGATGCCCTGTGGCTTACAGAGTCCCGGCCGGCTTATAAACAGTGTCCGGCTCGGTGACTAGTTAAATCTACCTTATGATACAAGTCAAGCCATTATGGCGGTTTACTACAACGGGCCTTAAGTCGCATGTGGGCCTTAAGCCCTTTATTGAACCGCCATCTTTATGCTTGGTCTTGGGCTTTTTCTTGGTGAATCCTCTTTGTGTAACCCGGCCCCTCCTGGGCGGCTTACACAAATAGTTATATCCCCAACAGCCGGGTATCCAACCCGACACCGGAACCAAGGGCAAACAACGAGGCTGACCACTTTGGGCCAGCAACGGAGGAAGAGATGGAGGCTGACCTGATGAGGGTTGATGCCATGGAAGATCAAGAAGTCACCTCTCGCCTCCGAGCTAGGTTCACTATGGGGGAACTGCAGAGCTCAGCTATTCCAAACTCGGTTATCCCTTCCAATGTTAAATTTCTTTCCTATGAAAATATGAGGAGGAGTGTCTCTTGTTCTCCCGCAGCTATGCAGCACCCTTGGGTGCAAGGAGATTTAGCCGTTACAGGAAAGCTTCGCAAGGAAATAATGGACCTCAAGCAGCAAGTCAATAAGCTCGAGGAGGAGAACCGTATTCTGAGGGGAATCATCGCCAAGAATATTACGCCATCAACAAAGAAGGAGAAATAATCATCTGGGTATGGGCACTCCCTTTGGCAACTGCCAAGCTTGGGGGAGGTGCCCTGGTATCGTATCACCATCACAACTCCTATCTTTACCGTTTTTCTTAGTTCGGTCCTTTTAGTAGTATCTTGATTTAGTAGAATGAAGTCTTGGCATGATCTAGTTTTGAGTTTTGCTTTATGATCCTTCTTTGTAATCGAGTCCGTGAGCTATATAATAAAGATTAGTGTTGAGTAAAGGGCTTGATTATTTTGCCATGATCTTGGGTGATTAGAAAAAAAGAATAAAAAGAATCAAAGAGTTCATATTGATCTTAGTGAAAGTAATGACTTCACATAGAAAGAGTATGATGATTAAAAGTTGTTGGGAGTTGGCAAATATAGCTTTGGTCATCGTTGCAATTAATAGGAAGTAATAAGGAAACAGAGGTTTCACATATAGATATATTATCATTGACATCTTTTATGATTGGGAGCACTCATTAAATTATGACATGCTAAAGAGTTGAGGTTGGACAAGGAAGACAACATAATGAGTTATGTTTTCTTATATCTGATATAAAGTATGTTGTCATGGATCCTCTACCGTGTTGAGCTTGCTTTCCCCCTCATGCTAGCCAAATTCTTAGCACCAAGTAGAAATACTAGCTACTTGTGCTTCCAAATACCCTTAAACCAGTTTTGCCATGAGAGTCCACCATATCTACCTATGGATTGAGTAAGATCCTTCAAGTAAGTTGTCATCGGTGCAAGCAATAAAAATTGCTCTCTAAATATGCATGACTTATTAGTGCAGAGAAATAAGCTTTGTACGAACTTGTTGTGGACGCGATAAAAGCGACGGACTGCATAATAAAGGTTCACATACAAGGGGCAATATAAAGTGACGTTCTTTTGCATTAAGATTTTGTGCATCAACCCTAAACGTGCATGACAACCTCTGCTTCCCTCTGCAAAGGGCCTATCTTTTATTATTATCCTCTACCTTATGCAAGAGTCACGGTGATCTTCACCTTTCCTTTTTCATTTTATCCTTTGGCAAGATCAGCATGTTGGAAAGAACATGATATATATATATCTAATTGGATGTGGGGGAGCATGAATTATTATTGTTGACATTACCCTTGAGGTAAAAGGTTGTGGGGCAAAACATAAGCCCCTATCTTTCTCTGTGTCCGATTAAAACTCCGTAACCACAAGTATTGCGTGAACGTTAGCAATTATGAAGGACTAAGTGATAGTTGAGTATGTGGACTTGCTTTTAAGCTCTGACATAGACTCTTTCCGATGTTATGATAAATTGCAATTGCTTCAATGACTGAGATTGTATTTGTTGGTGCTCAATAAGGTTTCTGATTCATACTTTGGCTTTATGAAAAGATCATCACTTAAACATGAGTAATCATATGACAAAATCTATATATGTTGCTGTTATGAAATAATCATGATGCCTTCATGTCCATATTTTATTTTTATCGACGCCTCTACTTCTAAACATGAGGACTTATTTATTGTTATCGGCTTTTCGTTTGAGGACAAGCGAGGTCTAAGCTTGGGGGAGTTGATACGTCCATTTTGCATCATGCTTTTATGTCAATATTTATTGCATTATGGGCTATTATTTCACGTTATGTCACAATACTTATGGCTATTCTCTTTTATTTTACAAGGTTTACATGAAGAGGGAGAATGCCGATGTTGGGGAACGTAGTAATTTCAAAAAAATTTCCTACGCACACGCAAGATCATGGTGATGCATAGCAACGAGAGGGGAGAGTGTTGTCTACGTACCCTCGTAGACCAAAGCGGAAGCGTTGACGCAACATAGAGGAAGTAGTCGTACGTCCTCCCGGTCCAACCGATCCAAGCACCGTTACTCCGGCACCTCCGAGTTCTTGACACACGTACAGCTCGATGACGCACCCCGATCTCCAATCCAGCAGAGGCGCGGGGAGGAGTTCCGTCAGCACGACGGCGTGGTGACGATCTTGATGTTCTCCTGTCGCAGGGCTTTGCCTAAGCACCGCTACAATATGACCGAGGTGTAATATCATGGAGGGGGGCACCGCACATGGCTAAGGAATGATCTCAATGATCAACTTGTGTGTCTAGGGTGTCCCCCTGCCCTCGTATATAAAGGAGGGAGGGAGGAGGAGGCCGGCCCAAGGGGTGGCGCGCCCTAGGGGGGGCAATCCTACTCCAAGTAGGTTTGCCCCCCTTTCCTATTCGGAGTAGGAGGAGGAAGGAAGAGGGGGGAGGAGAGAAGGAAAGGGGGGGCCGGCCCCCTTCCTGATTCGGATTGGGCTTGGGGGGGCGCCCCCTCCCTTGCTCCTTCTCCCTCCCTTCCACTAAGGCCCAATAAGGCCCATATACTTACCGGGGGGTTCCGGTAACTTCCCGGAGCTCCGGTATATTCCCAAACTCTCCCGGAACCTTTCCCGTGTCCAAATATATCCATCCAATATATCAATCTTTATGTCTCGACTATTTCGAGACTCCTCGTCATGTCCGTGATCACATCCGGGACTCCGAACAACCTTCGGTACATCAAAATACATAAACTCATAATATAACTGTCATCAAAACCTTAAGCGTGCGGACCCTACGGTTCGAGAACAATGTAGACATGACCGAGACACGTCTCCGGTCAATAACCAATAGCGGGACCTGGATGCCCATATTGGTTCCTACATATTCTACGAAGATCTTTATCGGTCAAACCGCACAACAACATACGTTGTTCCCTTTGTCATCGGTATGTTACTTGCCCGAGATTTGATCGTCGGTATCCAATACCTAGTTCAATCTCGTTACCGGCAAGTCTCTTTACTCGTTCCGTAACACATCATCTCATAACTAACTCATTAGTTATATGCTTGCAAGGCTTTAGGTGATGAGTATTACCGAGAGGGCCCAGAGATACCTCTCCGACAATCGGAGTGACAAATCCTAATCTCGAATTATGCCAACTCAACATGTACCTTCGGAAACACCTGTAGAGCACCTTTATAATCACCCAGTTACGTTGTGACGTTTAGTAGAACACAAAGTGTTCTTCCGGTAAACGGGAGTTGCACAATCTCATAGTTGCAGGAACTTTGTATAAGTCATGAAGAAAGCAATAGCAGTATACTAAACGATCAAGTGCTAGGCTAACAGGATGGGTCATGTCAATCACATCATTCTTCTAATGATGTGATCCCATTAATCAAATGACAACACATGTCTAAGGTCAGGAAACATAACCATCTTTGATTAATGAGCTAGTCAAGTAGAGGCATACTAGTGACTATAGTTTTGTCTATGTATTCACACATGTATCATGTTTCCGGATAATACAATTCTAGCATGAATAATAAACATTTATCATGATATGAGGAAATAAATAATAACTTTATTATTGCCTCTAGGGCATATTTCCTTGATCTCCCACTTGCACTAGAGTCAATAATCTAGATTACATAGTAATGATTCTAACACCCATGGAGTCTTGGTGCTGATCATGTTTTGCTCGTGAGAGAGGCTTAGTCAACGGTCTCGCAACATTCAGATCCATATGTATCTTGCAAATCTCTATGTCTCCCACTTGGACTTGGTCCCGAATGGAATTGAAGCGTCTCTTGATGTGCTTGGTCCTCTTGTGAAATCTGGATGCTTTTGCCAAAGCAATTGCACCAAGATTGTCACGAAGATCTTCATTGGTCCCAATGCACTAGGTATGACACCTAGATCGGAAATGAACTCCTTCATCCGACTCCTTCATTTGCTGCTTGAAGCAGCTATGTACTATGCTTCACATGTAGATCCCGCCACGACGCTTTGTTTAGAACTGCACCAACTTACAGCTCCACCGCTTAATAAAAACACGATCCGGTTTGCGATTTAGAATCGCCCGGATCAGTGTCAAAGCTTGCATCGACGTAACCATTTACGACTAGCTCTTTGTCACCTCCATATCGAGAAACATATCCTTAGTCCTTTTCGGTATTTCGGGATGTTCTTGACCGCTGTCCGATGATCCACTCTGGATTACTTTGGTACCTTCCTGCCAAGCTTATTGCTAAGCATACGTCGGTCTGGTACACAACATTGCATACATGATAGAGCCTATGGCTGAAGCATAGGAACATTTTTCATTTTCTCTATCTTCATTGTGGTCGGGCATTGAGTTTGACTCAACTTCACACCTTGTAGCACAGGCAAGAATCCTGTAACGCCCTCGATGCGGCTATATCTCCCACGTGTCGAAGCACGACTTTGAGGCATAACCGCATTGAAAGCAATGTCGCAAGTGAGGTAATCTTCACACAACCCATGTAATACATAAGGGAAAGAGATACATAGTTTGCTTACAATCGCCACTTCACACAATTACATGAATAAAGCATTACATCATCCATATACAATCAAGGTCCGACTACGGAACCAAAATAAAAGAAGAACCCCAAATGCGACAAAGGTCCCCGATCGACCCCAACTGGACTCCACTACTGATCAACTAGAACGAAACAACACAAAGGGCAAGATCTTCATCGAGCTCCTCCTTGCTTGGTTCGCCACCGCTTTCGGTAACATAGGCACCGCAAACTGGTTTTGAAGTATCCGTGAGCCACGAGGACTCAGCAATCCCATTACCATGGGTATCAAGACTAGCAAAGCTTAATGGGAAAGGAAGGGGTAAAGTGGTGAGGTTGCAGCAGCGACTAAGCATGTATGGTGGCTAGCATACGCAAACGAGAGCGAGAAGAGAAACAAAGGAACGGTCGTGAAGCTAGCAATGATCAAGAGGTGATCCTGAACACCTACTTACGTCAAACATAACCCAGAAACCGTGTTCACTTCCCGGACTCCGCCGAGAAGAGACCATCACAGCTACACACGTGGTTGATGCGTTTTAATTCGGATCTGGTGTCAAGTTATCTACAACCGGACATTAACAAATTCCCATCTGCCACATAACCGCGGGCATGGCTCTCGAAAGTTTAAACCCTGCAGGGGTGTCCCAACTTAGCCCATGACAAGCTCTCGCGATCAACGAAGGAATAGACCTTCTCCCAGGAAGACCCGATCAGTCTCGGAATCTCGGTTTACAAGACATTTCGACAATGGTAAAACAA
Source organism: Aegilops speltoides (assembly GCA_021437245.1). Taxonomy (NCBI): domain Eukaryota; kingdom Viridiplantae; phylum Streptophyta; class Magnoliopsida; order Poales; family Poaceae; genus Aegilops; species Aegilops speltoides. The sequence goes on from CM038141.1 coordinate 380,078,882, forward strand.
GACCAGCAAAGCCGCCCGATGCGCCGACAATCCCGATAGGAGCTGCACATATCTCGTTCTCAGGGCAACACCGGATGAGACAGGCTACGAGTAAAACCACACTTCGAGTTTCCCCGAGGTGGCCCCGCAGGCGGCTCGGTTCGGACCAACACTTAGACAAGCACTGGCCGGGGGCTAAAATAAAGATGACCCTCGAGAGAGCGACTCCCAAGGGAAAAGGTATAGGTGGTGGTGAGGCAAATGGTAAAACCAAGGTTGGGCCTTGCTGGACAAGTTTTATTCAAAGCGAACTATCAGGGGGGTCCCATAAATCACCGGACCGCGTTAGGAACGCAAAATCCGGGAACATAACACCGGTATGACGGAAACTAGGGAGGCAAGAGTGGAACAAAACACCAGGCATAAGGCCGAGCCTTGCACCCTTTACCAAGTATATAGATGCATTAATAATATAAGAGATATTGTGATATCCCAACATAACCCTGTCCACCATGGAGAAATCTTCAACTTCACCTGCAACTAGCAATGCTATAAGAGGGGCTGAGCAAAGCGGTAACATAGCCGAACAACGGTTTGCATAGGAAAGGTGTCAAAGGTTAGAGGTTCATGGCAATATGGGATGGCTTGATAAACAGGTGATAGGCAGCGCAGCATAGCGATAGAGCGAAGCAACTAGCATAGCAATGATAGTAGCGAGATCCAAGGTAGCGGTCATCTTGCCTGAAATCCCGCAAGGAAGAAGAACGAGTCCATGAAGAAGACGAACGGATGAAGCCGAACCAATTGTAGACGAACGAATCCTCACGATCGCAACGAAACAGGAACTAACAAGAAGAAGCACACAACATGGTAAACACACCACACATAGACAAGACATGATGCACAACAAGCATGATGCATGAGAAAGCTAGATGAGGCTACTCATGGCAAGAGATGATGCAAACAAGAACAACACATCAAGACAAGTTTAAATGAGGCCGGGAACAACATATAACAATTCCGGTAAGTCCTCATATGCATATTTCGAAATTGGTCCAGAACTGAATAAACCTTATGTTCAAGTTGTTAAACAGCAAGTGAAGATGCACCAAGATGATCTACACGAAATTCTAGTCAAGTTACATATAAAGTTCATTAGATTTGGAGCTATGGCCTAGAAGATATGAGCAAAACAAGTTAAGCATGGCATTGATGCAAAATGCACCCAAACATCAAGCAAACACACCAAAACAAGGATGCAACATGATAATATGAACAACATGCAAAATCAAGCAAGTTTCATATAGAGCACACTCAAAACGGAGCATCGGTGCAACACATACACTCTATACAAGTCATAACAGCAATCTGTCCATAACAGCAACTAGGCATATTACAAGCATCAAAACAACATGCTACAGCACCACAACATAATAACAAAAGGCAGGGTCATGAATTACACGTAAAGCATAACAAAACATGAACACTGAGCTATCTCCAGAAACAACTAGAACATGCTCAAAAAGACATGGAGATATTGCAAATAATAACAGTTTCAGACTTTAGTAGAAATAACATCAGGTTGCAATGTTTGGAGCTATCAAACAACATGTTACAGGAACATATCATGGCAAACAAAGGCATGGCATGAATCTACTAATTGCATAGATCAAAAGTCCCTTACTGACCGTAAGCCAAAAAGGCACGGAAAATATGATGGCACCCATGTAAACATGGCAAGTTATATTACAGATTTAAACATGGCAGGAACAACAATAAGTAGGCATGTTCGTGAGCTCGAACCACTCACCACAGAGCAATACATGGCATGGAAAGGCAACCAACAGTAAGAAGACATGTTTATGAAGCTAAGCATGGTAAGAGCAAGGTCATAGGGTGCATGGATCACTAGGAAAACACATGGGAACAAGTGAACTTAATGTTAACAGGTTGACAGCAACATTTTCAAGCAACTTTAGAGCAAGCTAACAACATGTTCCAGCAGGCTATAATTGCAACCAAGGGCATGAATGGATAGAGCAAGACATGTAGATCAAAACATATTTATAGAGCATCTCCAGATTATGCATAGAATGATTAGTAGAAGCATGTTAACATAGCAACAAAATATAACAGAATCTGTCAGAAAACAAAGAACAAAGAACTACCCTACTTAGCAAGCTTGATACACTCAGCACACAACTCACAAAAATACATGGTTGGCACCCTGGAAAGATGGCATGGCATAGATCAACATTCATGTAGAGCTCAACCTCATAGGATGCACACATCAATCATGGCAAAATGATAAAAAAACAAGTTATAACAGCCAAATGATTAACATCAACATGCACTCTTCCAACAGCATTTCGGGCATCAAGATGAGCTCAAATGAAAATGATGCAATGGAATGAAATGATCTACTCGTCGAGACAAACAATTTGACATATTATACGCACGAAACGGAGCTACGGATGCAGAGATGTGAAGCGATGAACATGGCATGTTTATGTCAAAATTAACTTCGGGACTTGGGCGAATTTGGAGGGGGAAAGTCAACCTCAGATATAGGGTTCTTCATGGCACGCGAACCGAGGTTCGCCGAAGCTTCACTGGAGAAAAGGGGGACACCGGCCGGAGTTGAGGGAAAGGGGCCGGGGTGGCGGATCCGGCCGGTCCCGTCCCGGATCCGGCCGGGGACGCCGGCGCGGCGCGGCAATGAAGCGGGCGACGCGGGCGGAGGACGAGGCAGCGGCAGCGGGACCACGCTGGCGGCGCCTGCAGCGGAGGCGGGTTGGTAGAGGGCGGAGGCGGCGAGCACAGGCGTTGGCGGGAGGCGCTGGAGGCGGGTCGGTGGCCGGCGGGCGTGACCTCCGACGAGGTTGCGGAGTCGCCGGACGGCGAGGCGGGAAGCCGCCGCCGAGGCGGTGGCGGGCGCCGGCGGAGGAGCGGGCGGCGACGGGATCCGCCTCGCTGGCTCGCGATGGGCTGGCGGGCTACGGAGGCCGGGCGGCGCGGCGCCACGTGGCAGCGCGCGAGTGGACGGGGCGCGGCGGCGGACGTGTCCGGCGCGGCGCGGAGGGGAAATTAGGGTTTGGAGTGCGGGAATTTCGGGAGGGGCACATATTTATAGGTAGGGGGAGCTAGGAGAGTCCAAATGAGGAGCAGTTTTCGGCCACGCGATCGTGATCGAACGACCGAGAGCATGGAGGGGAGTTGGATGGGTTTTGGGCCACTTTGGAAGGGGTGTTGGGCTGCAAACAAAAGAGGCTTTGCGGTTACCCGGTTAACCATTGGAGTATCAAACGACCTCCAAATGGCACGAAACTTGACAAAGCGGTTCACGGTGCTATACCAAGGCCGCTTGGCAAACCTCGGCCATTCGAGAAAGTTTAACACCCGCCACAACAGAGAGAAGAAGGGGACGCCGGAGGACATAGGAGTGCCGGATTGCAAAATGGACAACGGGGAAAAGGCTCGGATGCATGAGACGAACACGTATGCAAAATGAAATGCACATGATGACATGATATGAAATGCATATGATGACATGGAAAAGTGCAACACGCAAGCACATGACATGGCAAGGACGGTGAATAACTGGCGGACACCTGGCGCATCGGATCCGGGGCGTTACAACACTCCACCACTATGAGAGGATCTCGTCCCGAGATCTAGGATGGCACCGGAGGGAAAAGGAAGAGGAAGAGGAGAGGTAAACTAAGTTGCTTCTTTGACGAACGAGTGAAAACCATGAACCTTGAGTGGTTGAGCAAAATGAAATGAAGAAAACAATGAAGATGAGCAAAGTTGAAAACACTCCGTTAGAAAAGAGGAGCGAGGGATACAACGAGAACCAAGAGGTTTAGTGATAAGATAGATATTGAAACCACTCCGGTTAAAACTAGATAGAGAAGGGGTAAGATTGATATAACTTGGGCAGCACTCCGACTGAAAGAAGAAGGAAAACTTGATAAGATGAAAAGCACTTGAAGAGATGACACAACACTCCGGTTAAATGGATAAGAATGAAAAGAACACGATGCTCACAATTCGAGATGATGAGTGAAAAGAGCAACATCACAATGCCTCCGGAAGAAAGAATAGAAGATAGATCATAGGAATAACAGAATGTAGGAGAAAATGCCAACTTCTGCCACAAATGAGCTTGGAAATAATCCTTGCAAAGAAGAATCGAACGGAGATGTTGGAAAATCAACAACGAGAAGCACAAGCTTGTTGTCGGCTTATGGAAAACATCTCGAGACTATGAGGTGACAACCGGCCACTAATGCAAACCATTGATTTGATTGAGAGCACCAAAGAGATGAAAACTTCTTCCACCGAGGTGATAGAGAGACAACTTGGATCATAGATAAACACCACAAATAGCAACATTCCTTAGGAAAGGCTTTAGGTGAAATCTATACCAAGATAACTCCAAGGAAGAGATTGATGGATTTAAAATACCTCACTTTTGACAACAATATGAATCATGAAACATGAAGGAAATTGTCAAGAGTGACATAACACCACCTCAAAAGATAAGGTAGAAAGAATTGCACTTTGGAATGCAAGGTGAAGAATACTTGAGCTCCTCAAAACAAAACATGTGTTGAACACCATGTTTATTTTAGAGTATAGCTTGGGGGATCATAACTTCAAGAGAAATCTTGAAGAACAATTGAAGAATGAAAAGAATCCTTGACGAATCACCATGTTGCCTCCATGAAGAACTCCGGATAGGAAATGATAACATAAAAGAATTGAAGGTTGAAGCAAACAAGATTGAAGCCTTGCAATGATATAGATGGAGCTTCGTGACGAGACATCCAAGAAAACTTGGAACTCCGGAAAGAAAGATGAACATCTTAGAACCGAGAATTTATTCCTGAAGAACAAACTCCAAAGGAAACAATTAATCACTTGGATGAAACAATGATAAGAATTACGTTATGCCTATCCTTCACCAATTTAAATTGATGACAAGCAACGGATTTGGCATACTACTTATTCTCGTAGGAAGGATTAAGAGGGATATAGCATAAACTTGAGAAGGTATTGATGGAACCACAGGTGGGATTTCGAAACAACGAATGAATTGATACGATAATGAAGGAAGTGAAATCTTGAACGAACCACCGTAAGAATTGAAAATGAACGTAGCAAAGGCACAATTCACCGGGAAGAATTGGAAAACGAATGAAGATACTTGAGGGGATTTAGATACATGAGAACAAAGAGACCATGAACTGATTAGAGGATATTTGAACAATTCACCGGTAAGATTTGGAGAACGATAGCTACACGCTGAGAATGAAGAATTATGACATGATGGCCTTCGTAGGTAAGAAATGGAAACAACTCATGAAATGCTCCGGGTGGTAAGAAAAGAATTGTCACAATCAAAACAATTTATGTGATGATGGCATAATCTAGAACTATGAATCTTTAAGAGAACATACCAAGATTTAGAGGAAAAATTCTTCTTCGGTCTTCAAATGTTGAGAATGATGATGAGAACCACCATGAATAGTTGAGATACTCCGGGAGAATTAGAAGAGGAAAGGTTCAGCAAAAGATGAAAAGAATTTGAAAACGACCTTGGAGAAGGCATGTGACTGATGAAAATTCATTCTTACATCAAACTTGGAAAAGAATTTGGGATAGCTCCGGAATAATTAGAAGAGTCAGGTAAGATCCTGGGAAAAGACCTGTGGGTTAGGGCCCACTCAAAAGAAAACACCGTTGGAAAAGATTTTAAAGAGAGATTGCACCGGTTGAATTAAATGGCTTGAATGAGATAACAATCTCCAAATAGCTTGAACGGATTAAGAATGGAAACACAAATCTTCTGAGATATCTTCAACACTCTGGAAGAAATGAATAGCAAGAGGTGAGTGAATGAGAGGTGCACCGGCATGAGAAAGCATTTGACACAAGGAAAGGAATATGATCGACACTGAAAGCTTGAATTGGATCCACCGGAGAAGAAAAAAGAACGAAGGATGATGAACTTGAAGCCCGTGAGCATCTTCACGAGAAATCACCGGATAAGAACATTGATTGAAAAGAATGAAGAGACTTCACATGAATAAATGGATACTTGATTAAGAAATCTGTGTCCTTGAAGAAAAAGGGTGGGAGGGCGGGAAAACAAAGGCAACGAAACAAACACCGTTGATAAAACTTAGAATTGATCTTGCAGATGGGGATAATTATGGGATCATCTCGAAGAGAAGCGCACCGGTTGGAAAAGGATTAACATGACAACCTCAATGATAAAAAAGGATTAGTATTCACATAGCAATATGAGAACACCGTTTAGGAAAAATATGGATTCAACATTGGACTTCGAAGCAACTCGAATACCACAAATAAAACAAAACAAAGGATTTGGCTTGCAGAATAAGCCGGAACAAATACATATGATAGAGATTTACCCAATCCCATATCATGCATCTGTCGGAAAGATATTCTAGGAGCTACTTGAATTCCCACCTATAAAAGTCCCGAAACTTTCTGGTTATGCAATCTGGTGTTGGGGATACAGGGGAAGCAATATATCTCACCCAAACTAACAATACCTACATCCAAGCTGTATCCATCCGTCAACACATAACCAAGAAACCTTCGAAATCGTGTACCTCAACCTTCAAAAGCATCCGTTATACGAAGTCATGGCAATACTCCCGTACTCACCTCAAGATCGGGTTATCGGGTTATCTCACCAACAAGCGCATAAAAGAGATTTTCGACGTCGGCGTACTAAACTCAGGTATTCCAGAACTGCAACGATAAAATTATGACGACAACACCTCAGAGCTCAACTCCCCGGGACACTTCCACTAAACCCCTGACAGGAGGCACCAAGACAATGTTCTCATCATAAAACCATCGGAACGATTCCAAGATACCCGCGTGATCCTAAAAAATTTTTTAGTGAAATTTGAGAAGAGAAGAGTAAAAACTCTACGTCAGGATGCCTTACCAGAGCGATGAAGAGACTAGGGAGTTAAAAGAATTCCTAACTCTCCGATATATATAATCCTAAATGACTCAAAACATTTTTCAAGACACAACTCGGCCGCTAAAAACGATCAAGCAGTGGGGCTCCTAAGGTCGGGGATGGCTCTGATTACCAACTTGTAACGCCCTCGATGCGGCTATATCTCCCACGTGTCGAAGCACGACTTAGAGGCATAACCGCATTGAAAGCAATGTTGCAAGTGAGGTAATCTTCACACAACCCATGTAATACATAAGGGAAAGAGATACATAGTTGGCTTACAATCGCCACTTCACACAATTACATGAATAAAGCATTACATCATCCAGATACAAACAAGGTCCGACTACAGAACCAAAATAAAAGAAGAACCCCAAATGCGACAAAGGTCCCCGATCGACCCCAACTGGACTCCACTACTGATCAACTAGAACGAAACAACACAAAGGGCAAGATCTTCATCGAGCTCCTCCTTGAGCTTGGTTGCGCCACCTTTCGGTAACATAGGCACCGCAAACTGGTTTTGAAGTATCCGTGAGCCACGAGGACTCAGCAATCCCATTACCATGGGTATCAAGACTAGCAAAGCTTAATGGGAAAGGAAGGGGTAAAGTGGTGAGGTTGCAGCAGCGACTAAGCATGTATGGTGGCTAGCATACGCAAACGAGAGCGAGAAGAGAAACAAAGGAAAGGTCGTGAAGCTAGCAATGATCAAGAGGTGATCCTGAACACCTACTTACGTCAAACATAACCCGGAAACCGTGTTCACTTCCCGGACTCCGCCGAGAAGAGACCATCACGGCTACACACGCGGTTGATGCGTTTTAATTCAGATTTGGTGTCAAGTTATCTACAACCAGACATTAACAAATTCCCATCTGCCACATAACCGCGAGCACGGCTCTCGAAAGTTTAAACCCTGCAGGGGTGTCCCAACTTAGCCCATGACAAGCTCTCGCGATCAACGAAGGAATAGACCTTCTCCCAGGAAGACCCGATCAGTCTCGGAATCTCGGTTTACAAGACATTTCGACAATGGTAAAACAAGACCAGCAAAGCCGCCCGATGCGCCGACAATCCCGATAGGAGCTGCACATATCTCGTTCTCAGGGCAACACCGGATGAGACAGGCTACGAGTAAAACCACACTTCGAGTTTCCCCGAGGTGGCCCGCAAGCGGCTCGGTTCGGACCAACACTTAGACAAGCACTGCCGGTGGGGGGCTAAAATAAAGATGACCCTCGAGAGAGCGACTCCCAAGGGAAAAGGTATAGGTGGTGGTGAGGCAAATGGTAAAACCAAGGTTGGGCCTTGCTGGACAAGTTTTATTCAAAGCGAACTGTCAGGAGGGTCCCATAAATCACCCGACCGCGTTAGGAACGCAAAATCCGGGAACATAACACCGGTATGACGGAAACTAGGGCGGCAAGAGTGGAACAAAACACCAGGCATAAGGCCGAGCCTTCCACCCTATACCAAGTATATAGATGCATTAATAATATAAGAGATATTGTGATATCCCAACATAACCCTGTCCACCATGGAGAAATCTTCAACTTCACCTGCAACTAGCAACGCTATAAGAGGGGCTGAGTGAAGCGGTAACATAGCCAAACAACGGTTTGCATAGGAAAGGTGTCAAAGGTTAGAGGTTCATGGCAATATGGGATGGCTTGATAAACAGGTGATAGGCAGCGCAACATAGCGATAGAGAGAAGCAACTAGCATAGCAATGATAGTAGCGAGATCCAAGGTAGCGGTCATCTTGCCTAAAATCCCGCAAGGAAGAAGAACGAGTCCATGAAGAAGACGAACGGATGAAGTCGAACCAATTGTAGACGAACGAATCCTCACGATCGTAACGAAACAGGAACTAACTAGAAGAAGCACACAACATGGTAAACACACCACACATAGACAAGACATGATGCACAACAAGCATGATGCATGAGAAAGCTAGATGAGGCTACTCATGGCAAGAGATGATGCAAACAAGAACAACACATCAAGACAAGTTTAAATGAGGCCGGGAACAACATATAACAATTCCGGTAAGTCCTCATATGCATATTTCGAAATTGGTCCAGAACTGAATAAACCTTATGTTCAAGTTGTTAAACAGCAAGTTAAGATGCACCAAGATGATCTACACAAAATTCTAGTCAAGTTACATATAAAGTTCATTAGATTTGGAGCTACGGCCTAGAAGATATGAGCAAAACAAGTTAAGCATGGCATTGATGCAAAATGCACCCAAACATCAAGCAAACACACCAAAATAAGGATGCAACATGATAATATGAACAACATGCAAAATCAAGCAAGTTTCATATAGAGCACACTCAAAACGGAGCATCGGTGCAACACATACACTCTATACAAGTCATAATAGCAATCTGTCCATCACAGCAACTAGGCATATTACAAGCATCAAAACAACATGCTACAGCACCCCAACATAATAACAAAAGGCAGGGTCATGAAGTACACGTAAAGCATAAGAAAACATGAACACAGAGCTATCTCCAGAAACAACTAGAACATGCTCAAAAAGACATGGAGATATTGCAAATAATAACAGTTTCAGACTTTAGTAGAAATAACATCAGGTTGCAATGTTTGGAGCTATCAAACAACATGTTACAGGAACATATCATGGCAAACAAAGGCATGGCATGAATCTACTAATTGCATAGATCAAAAGTCCCTTACTGACCATAAGCCAAAAAGGCACGGAAAATATGATGGCACCCATGTAAACATGGCAAGTTATATTACAGATTTAAACATGGCAGGAACAACAATAAGTAGGCATGTTCGTGAGCTCGAACCACTCACCACAGAGCAATACATGGCATGGCAAGGCAACCAACAGTAAGAAGACATGTTTATGAAGCTAAGCATGGCAAGAGCAAGGTCATAGGGTGCATGGATCACTAGGAAAACACATGGGAACAAGTGAACTTAATGTTAACAGGTTGACAGCAACATTTTCAAGCAACTTTAGAGCAAGCTAACAACATGTTCCAGCAGGCTATAATTGCAACCAAGGGCATGAATGGATAGAGCAAGACATGTAGATCAAGACATATTTATAGAGCATCTCCAAATTATGCATAGAATGATTAGTAGAAGCATGTTAACATAGCAACAAAATATAACAGAATCTGTCAGGAAAACAGCAACAGCAACTACCCTACTTAGCAAGCTTGATACACTCAGCACAGAACTCACAAAAATACATGGTTGGCACCCCTGGAAAGATGGCATGGCATAGATCAACATTCATGTAGAGCTCAACCTCATAGGATGCACACATCAATCATGGCAAAAATAATAAAACAGCAAGTTATAACAGTTTCAGCAGATTAACATCAATATGCACTCTTACAACAGTATTTCGGGCATCTAGATGAGCTCAAATGAAAATGATTCAATGGAATGAAATGATCTACTCGTTGAGGTGAACAATTTGACATATTATACGCACGAAACGGTGCTACGGATGCAGAGATGTGAAGCGATGAACATGGCATGTTTATGTCAAAATTAACTTCGGGACTTAGGCGAATTTGGAGGGGGAAAGTCAACCTCAGATCTAGGGTTCTTCATGGCATGCGAACCGAGGTTCGCCGGAGCTTCACCAGAGAAAAGGAGGACACCGGCCGGAGTTGAGGGAAAGGGGACGGGGTGGCGGATCTGGCCGGTCCCGTCCCGGATCCGGCCGGGGACGCCGGCGACCGGGCACGGCGGCGAAGCGGGCGACGCGAGGCGGAGGACGAGGCAGCGCGGCGGCGGAGCCATGGGCATGGCGGCGGGACCACGCCTGGCGGCGCCCGCAGCGGAGGCGGGTTTGCAGAGGGCGGAGGCAGCGAAAGCGCGGCGTCGGGCGGAGGCTTGAGGCGGGTTCGTGGCGCGGGCGCGGCCTCCGAAGAGGGCGCGGGTCGCCGGACACGGCAAGGGAGCCGCCGGCGAGGCGGCGGCGGGCGCCGTAAGGGAGCCGGGCGGCGACGGGATCCGGGCTGCGCTGGCTCGCGATGGGCTGGCGGGCGCGGAGGCCGGGCGGCGCGGTGCCACGTGGCAGCGCAGCAGTGGGACGGGCGCATGGGCGGCGTGTCCGGCGTGGGTGCGGACATGTCCGCGCGCGTAGGGGAAATTAGGGTTTGGACTGCGGGAATTTCGGGAGGGGCACATATTTATAGGTAGAGGGAGCTAGGAGAGTCCAAATGAGGAGCGGTTTTCGGCCACACGATCGTGATCGAACGACCGAGAGCATGCAGGGGAGTTGGATGGGTTTTGGGCCACTTTGGAAGGGGTGTTGGGCTGCAAACAAAAGAGGCTTTGCGGTTACTCGGTTAACCGTTGGAGTATCAAACGACCTCCAAATGGCACGAAACTTGACAGGCGGTCTACCGGTGCTATACCAAGGCCGCTTGGCAAACCTCGGGCCATTCCGAGAAAGTTTAACACCCGCTCACAACAGGAGAGAAGAAGGGGACGCCGGAGGACATAGGAGTGCCGGATTGCAAAACGAACAACGGGGAAAAGGATCGGATGCATGAGACGAACACGTATGCAAAATGAAATGCACATGATGACATGATATGAAATGCATATGATGACATGGCAAAGTGCAACACGCAAGCACATGACATGGCAAGGACGTCGAATAACTGGCGGACACCTGGGGCATCGGATCCGGGGCGTTACAAATCCTTTCTTTGCCTGATCCATATTGAACTTTTTCAAAATCTTGTCAAGGTATGTGCTTTGTGAAAGTCCTATTAAGCGTCTTGATCTATCTCTATAGATCTTGATGCCCAATATGTAAGCAGCTTCACCGAGGTCTTTCATTGAAAAACTTTTATTCAAGTATCCCTTTATGCTATCCAGAAATTCTATATCATTTCCAATTAATAATATGTTATCAACATATAAAACTAGAAATGCTACAGAGCTCCCACTCACTTTCTTGTAAATACAAAGCTTCTCCAAAAGTCTCAGATAAAACCATATGCTTTGATCACACTATCAAAACGCTTATTCCAACTCCGAGATGCTTGCACCAGTCCATAAATGGAACGCTGGAGCTTGCACACTTTGTCAAGACTTTTGGATCAACAAAACCTTCCGGCTGCATCATATACAACTCTTCTTCTAGAAATCCATTCAAGAATGCAGTCTTGACATCCATTTGCCAAATTTCATAATCATGAAATGCAGCAATAGCCAACATGATTCGGACAGACTTAAGCATCGCTACGGGTGAGAAAGTCTCATCATAGTCAACCCCTTCAACTTGTCGAAAACCTTTTGCAACAAGTTGAGCTTTATAGACAGTAACATTACCATCAGCGTCAGCCTTCTTCTTAAAGATCCATTTATTCTCAATGGCTTGCCGATCATCGGGCAAGTCAACCAAAGTCCAGACTTTGTTTTCATATATGGATCCTATCTCAGATTTCATGGCTTCCAGCCATTTTGTGGAATCTGGGCTCATCATCGCTTCCTCATAGTTCGTAGGTTCATCATGGTCTAGTAACATGACTTCCAGAATAGGATTACCGTACCATTCTGGTGCGGATCTTACTCTGGTAGACCTACGAGGTTCAGCAGATACTTGATCTGAAGTTTCATGATCAATATCATTAGCTTCCTCACTAATTGGTGTAGTTGTCACGGGAACCGGTTCTCGTGATGAACTACCTTCCAATAAGGGAGTAGATACAGTTATCTCATCAAGTTCTACTTTCCTCCCACTCACTTCTTTCGAGAGAAACTCCTTTTCCAGAAAGGATCCATTCTTAGCAACGAATGTCTTGCCTTCGGATCTGTGATAGAAGGTGTACCCAACAGTCTCTTTTGGGTATCCTATGAAGACACATTTCTCCGATTTGGGTTCGAGCTTATCTGGTTGAAGTTTCTTCACATAAGCATCACAGCCCCAAACTTTAAGAAACGACAACTTTGGTTTCTTGCCAAACCATAGTTCATAAGGAGTCGTCTCAACGGATTTTGATGGTGCCCTATTTAACGTGAATGTGTCCGTCTCTAAAGCATAACCCCAAAATGATAGCGGTAAATCGGTAAGAGACATCATAGATCGTACCATATCAAGTAAAGTACGATTACGACGTTCGGACACACCATTTCGTTGTGGTGTTCCAGGTGGCGTGAGTTGCGAAACTATTCCGCATTGTTTCAAATGTAAACCAAACTCGTAACTCAAATATTCTCCTCCACGATCAGATGGTAGAAACTTTATTTTCTTGTTACGATGATTTTCTACTTCACTCTAAAATTCTTTGAACTTTTCAAATGTTTCAGACTTGTGTTTCATTAAGTAGATATACCCATATCTGCTCAAATCATCTGTGAAGGTGAGAAAATAACGATATCCGCCACGAGCTTGAACATTCATCGGGCCACATACATCTGTATGTATGATTTCCAACAAATCTGTTGCTCTCTCCATAGATCCGGAGAACGGTGTTTTAGTCATCTTGCCCATGAGGCACGGTTCGCAAGTACCAAGTGATTCATAATCAAGTGATTCCAGAAATCCATCAGTATGGAGTTTCTTCATGCGTTTTACACCGATATGACCTAAACGGCAGTGCCACAAATAAGTTGCACTATCATTATCAACTCTGCATCTTTTGGCTTCAACATTATGAATATGTGTATCACTACTATCGAGATTCAATAAAAATAGACCACTCTTTAAGGGTGCATGACCATAAAAGATATTACTCATATAAATAGAACAACCATTATTCTCTGATTTAAATGAATAACCGTCTCGCATCAAACAAGATCCAGATATAATGTTCATGCTCAACGCTGGCACCAAATAACAATTATTCAGGTCTAAAACTAATCCCGATGGTAGATGTAGAGGTAGCGTGCCGACGGCGATCACATCGACTTTGGAACCGTTTCCCACGCGCATCGTCACCTCGCCCTGGCGCTGCTCGCTTATTCCGTAGTCCTGCTTTGAGTTGCAAATATTAGCAATGAACCAGATCAAATACCAGTGCTACTACGAGCTCTAGTTAGGTACACATCAATAACATGTATATCACATATACCTTTGTTTACTTTGCCATCCTTCTTATCCGCCAAATACTTGGGGCAGTTCCGCTTCGATGTCCACCGCTTGCAGAGAAGCACTCGCCAGGCTTAGGTCCAGACTTGGGTTTCTTCTCTTGAGCAGCAACTTGCTTGCCGTTCTTTTGAAGTTCCCTTCTTCTTCCCTTTGCCCTTCTTCTTGAAACTAGTGGTCTTGTTGACCATCAACACTTGATGCTCCTTCTTGATTTCTACCTCCGCTGCTTTTAGCATTGCGAAGAGCTCGAATAGTCTTGTTCATCCCTTGCATATTATAGTTCATCACGAAGCTCTTGTAGCTTGGCGGCGTGATTGAAGAATTTCATCAATGACACTATCATCGGAAGATTAACTCCCAGTTGAATCAAGTGATTGTTATACCCAGCATTCTCGAGTATATGTTCACCGACGTAACTATTCTCCTCCATCTTGCAGCTATAGAACTTATTGGAGACTTCTTATCTCTCAATCCGGGCATTTGCTTGAAATATCAACTTCAACATGGAACATCTCATATGCTCCATGACGCTCAAAACGTCGTTGAAGACCCGGTTCTAAGCCGTAAAGCATGGCACATCGAACTATAGAGTAGTCATCAGCTTTTTCTCGCCAGACGTTTTAACGCCGTCGGCCACATCAGAAGCAGTTCTGGCACCCAAGTGGTGTTTCCGGGACGTAACTCTTCGTGCAGCAATGAGGATAATCCTCAGATTACGGACCCGATCGTGTAATTGCTACCATCATCTTTCAACTTTGCTTTCTCAAGGAATGCATTAAAATTCAACGGAACAACAACACGAGCCATCTATCTACAAACAAACATAGACAAGCAAGATACTATCAGTACTAAGTTCATGATAAATTTAAGTTCAATTAATCATATTACTTAAGAACTCCCACTTAGACAGACACATCTCTAGTCATCTAAGTGATCACATGATCCAAATCAACTAAACCATAACCGATCATCACGTGAGATGGAGTAGTTTTCAATGGTGAACATCATTATGTTGATCATATCTACTATATGATTCACGCCGACCTTCGGTCTCGTGTTCCGAGGCCATATCTGCATATGCTAGGCTCGTCAAGTTTAACTCGAGTATTCTGCGTGTGCAAAACTGGCTTGCACCCGTTGTAGATGGACGAGAGCTTATCACACCCGATCATCACGTGGTGTCTCGGCACGACGATTTAACTTTGGCAACGGTGCGTACTCAGGGAGAACACTTCTTGATAATTTTAGTGAGAGATCATCTTAAAATGCTACCGTCAATCAAAGCAAGATAAGATGCATAAAGGATAAACACCACATGCAATCAATATAAGTGATATGATATGGCCATCATCATCTTGTGCTTGTGATCTCCATCTTCGAAGCACCGTCATGACCACCATCGTCACCGGCGTGACACCTTGATCTCCATCGTAGCATCATTGTCGTTTACGCCATCTATTGCTTCTACGACTATCGCTACCACTTAGTGATAAAGTAAAGCAATTACAGGGCGTTTGCATTTCATACAATAAAGCGACAACCATATGGCTCCAGCCAGTTGCCGATAACTTCGGTTACAAAACATGATCATCTCATACAATAAAATATAGCATCACGTCTTGACAATATCACATCACAACATGCCCTGCAAAAACAAGTTAGACGTCCTCTACTTTGTTGTTGCAAATTTTACGTGGCTGCTACGGGCTTAGCAAGAACCGTTCTTACCTACGCATCAAAATCACAACGATAGTTTGTCAAATAGACTCCGTTTTAACCTTCACAAGGACCGGGCGTAGCCACACTCGGTTCAACTAAAGTGAGAGAGACAGACACCTGCCAGCCACCTTTAAGCACGAGTGCTCGTAACGGTGAAACCAGTCTCACGTAAGCGTACGCGTAATGTCGGTCCGGGCCGCTTCATCTCATAATACCGCTGAACCAAAGTATGACATCTTTGGTAGGCAGATGACTTATATCGTCCACAACTCACTTGTGTTCTACTCGTGCATATAACATCAACGCATAAAACCTAGGCTCGGATGCCACTGTTGGGGAACGTAGTAATTTCAAAAAAATTTCCTACGCACACGCAAGATCATGGTGATGCATAGCAACGAGAGGGGAGAGTGTTGTCTACGCACTCGAGACCAAGCGAAGCGTTGACGCAACGTAGAGGAAGTAGTCGACGTCCTCCGGTCCAACCGATCCAAGCACCGCACTCCGCACCTCCGAGTTCTTGACACACGTACAGCTCGATGACGCGCCCGATCTCCGATCCAGCAGAGGCGCTGGAGGAGTTCCACAAGACGACGGCGTGGTGACGATCTTGATGTTCTCCTGTCGCAGGGCTTTGCCTAAGCACCGCTACAATATGACCGAGGTGTAATATCGTGGAGGGGGGCACCACACACGGCTAAGGAACGATCTCAATGATCAACTTGTGTGTCTAGGGTGTCCCCCTACCCCCGTATATAAAGGAGGGAGGGAGGAGGAGGCCGGCCTAAGGGGTGGCGCGCCCTAGGGGGGGCAATCCTACTCCAAGTAGGTTTGGCCCCCTCCTTTCCTATTCGGAGTAGGAGAAGGAAGGAAGAGGGGGGAGTAGAGAAGGAAAGGGGGGCCGGCCCCCTTCCCAATTCGGATTGGGCTTGGGGGGGGGCGCCCCCTCCCTTGCTCCTTCTCCCTCCCTTCCACTAAGGCCCAATAAGGCCCATATACTTACCGGGGGGTTCCGGTAACCTCCCGGAGCTCCGGTATATTCCCAAACTCTCCCGGAACCTTTCTGGTGTCCAAATATATCCGTCCAATATATCAATCTTTATGTCTCGACTATTTCGAGACTCCTCGTCATGTCCGTGATCACATCCGGGACTCCGAACAACCTTCGTTACATCAAAATACATAAACTCATAATATAACTGTCATCGAAACCTTAAGTGTGCGGACCCTACGGTTCGAGAACAATGTAGACATGACCGAGACACGTCTCCGGTCAATAACCAATAGCGGGACCTGGATGCCCATATTGGTTCCTACATATTCTACGAAGATCTTTATCGGTCAAACCGCACAACAACATACGTTGTTCCTTTGTCATCGGTATGTTACTTGCCCGAGATTTGATCGTCGGTATCCAATACCTAGTTCAATCTCGTTACGCAAGTCTCTTTACTCGTTCGTAACACATCATCTCATAACTAACTCATTAGTTATATGCTTGCAAGGCTTTAGGTGATGAGTATTACCGAGAGGGCCCAGAGATACCTCTCCGACAGTCGGAGTGACAAATCCTAATCTCGAATTATGCCAACTCAACATGTACCTTGGAAACACCTGAGAGCACCTTTATAATCACCCGATTCGTTGTGACGTTTAGTAGCACACAAGTGTTCTTCCGGTAAACGGGAGTTGCACAATCTCATAGTTGCAGGAACTTTGTATAAGTCATGAAGAAAGCAATAGCAGTATACTAAACGATCAAGTGCTAGGCTAACAGGATGGGTCATGTCAATCACATCATTCTTCTAATGATGTGATCCCACTAATCAAATGACAACACATGTCTATGGTCAGGAAATATAACCATCTTTGATTAATGAGCTAGTCAAGTAGAGGCATACTAGTGACTATAGTTTTGTCTATGTATTCACACATGTATCATGTTTCCGGATAATACAATTCTAGCATGAATAATAAACATTTATCATGATATGAGGAAATAAATAATAACTTTATTATTGCCTCTAGGGCATATTTCCTTCAGCCGACAGCTGGAATTCTGGGCTGGAAAAGGAGCAAATATTGAAGGCCTATTCTGCGCAAATCCAAAAGTCCTGAAACTCCACGGAATACCTTAAAATAAATAAAGAAAAATCATCTCCAAAGATGAAGGCCAGGGGGCCTACACCCTGCTCACGAGGGTGGGGGCGCGCCCCCTACCTCGTGGGCCCCCTGCTGGCTCTCCGACGCCCATCTTCTCCTATATGAAGTATTTCGATGAGAAAAAATAGAAGGCAACCTTTCTGGACGAGACTCCGCCGCCACGAGGCGGAACCTTGGCGGGACCAATCTAGGGCTCTGGCAGAGCTGTTCTGCCGGGACACTTCCCTTCGGGAGGGGGAAATCATCACCATCGTCATCACCAACGCTCCTCTCATCGGGAGAGGGCAATCTCCATCAACATCTTCACCAGCACCATCTCATCTCCAAACACTAGTTCATCTCTTGTATCCAATTCTTGTCTCCAAGTCCGGGATTGGTGCTAGTAGGTTGCTAGTAGTGTTGATTACTCCTTGTAGTTGATGCTAGTTGGTTTATTTGGTGGAAATCATATGTTCAGATCCTTTATGCACATTATTACCCCTCTGATTATGAACATGATTATGCTTTGTGAGTAGTTACGTTTGTTCCTGAGGACAAGGGAGAAGTCTGGCTATTAGTACTCATGTGAATTTGGTATTCGTTCGATATTTTGATAAGATGTATGTTGTCGAACCTCTAGTGGTGTTATGTGAACGTCAACTACATAACACTTCACCATTATTTGGGCCTAGAGGAAGGCATTGGGAAGTAATAAGTAAATGATGGGTTGCTAGAGTGACAGAAGCTTAAACCCTAGTTTATGCGTTGCTTCGTAAGGGGCTGATTTGGATCCATATGTTTCATGCTATGGTTAGGTTTACCTTAATACTTTTGTTGTAGTTGCGGATGCTTGCAATAGAGGTTAATCATAAGTGGGATGTTTGTTCAAGTAAGAACAACACCCAAGCACCGGTCCACCCACATATCAAATTATCAAAGTACCGAACGTGAATCATATGAGCGTGATGAAAACTAGCTTGACGATATTCCCATGTGTCCTCGGGAGCGCTTTTCCTATTATAAGAGTTTGTCCAGGCTTGTCCTTTGCTACAAAAAGGATTGGGCCACCTTGCTGCACTTTAATTACTTTAGTTACTTGTTGCTCGTCACAATTTATCCTATCACAAAACTATCTGTTACCACTTATTTCAGTACTTGCAGAGAATACCTTGCTGAAAACCGCTTATCATTTCCTTCTGCTCCTCGTTGGGTTCGACACTCTTACTTATCGAAAGGACTACGATAGATCCCCTATACTTGTGGGTCATCAAGATACCTCTTCGACAATCGGAGTGACAAATCCTAATCTCAAAATACGCCAACTCAACAGGTACCTTCAGAGACACCTGTAGAGCACCTCTATAATCACCCAGTTACGTTGTGACGTTTGGTAGCATCCAAAGTGTTCCTCCGGTAAACGGGAGTTGCATAATCTCATAGTCATAGGAATATGTATACGTCATGAAGAAAGCAATAGCAACATACTAAACGATCAAGTGCTAAGCTAAAGGAATGGGTCAAGTCAATCACATCATTCTCCTAATGATGTGATCCTGTTGATCAAATGACAACTCATGTCTATGGCTAGGAAACTTAACCATCTTTGATTCAACGAGCTAGTCAAGTAGAGGCATACTAGTGACACTTTGTTTGTCTATGTATTCACACATGTACTAAGTTTTCGGTTAATACAATTCTACATGAATAATAAACATTTATCATGAAATAAGGAAATAAATAATAACTTTATTATTGCCTCTAGGGCATATTTCCTTCAACGACGCGCATCACGTGGATGCGGATGCGTCGGGGAGGAAGGCCGCCGGAGCTCGTGCGGCGGGGCTGTGGTGCCTTGCCGGGGCCAAAGTTCCCGCACTCCACGTCTGTTGTGCCCGCCCGATGCTGCGCCAGAGCTCGTGGCCGACAGGGTTGTTGTGCCTTGCCGGGGGCCGGAGCTCGCGTGGCGGGGCCGCTGAGCCCACCCCGCACCATGCCGGAGCAGTTGTGCTCACGCCGCCCCACGCTCCTGGCGGAGCGCGGAATGGATGTTGTGCCCGAGGCGAAGCTCGCGCGGGCTTGCTGCGCTCGCAACAGCCGCCTCCAGAGGCGGAGCCAGGATTTTTCAAAGTCTGGGGCTAAAAGTAACTAGCTTCGTCAAAGACCCCGCACACCAACGTGTGTTATAAGTATGGCACAAAATCACGTTCAAAATGAAATATAAATTCATTACTATCACAAGAGGAAATTCCGTAAAAAAAATAGTTTAACAAAGTGCATCATTGCAAACATGGTTTGGTACCAAATTACCAAAGACTTCCTTAATTCAAGGCCATCGTTTCTTCACCAGCAATAGTAGAAGTACCTGGATCTGCAAACATAAAATCAAGTATTTAAAATCAAGACATTGGACGTAGACTAAATTAATTGTTCATATGAAATTTTGCAAAAAAAGAGAGAACATATTATACCATTTCACAAAGTCCACGAGGTAGTAGCCCCTTGTGTTTCCTCTCTTTTTTGATAGCACTGTATAATACATCACGCTCAACTGATTGGAAAGATTCAATTGTACGGGTTCTCTTCGTCTTGGACTTATAATCTCCCGGCGACAATGAAATAAGAACTAAGTAATATGATTTAACACCACCAATTCATCGAGTTTGCATGACATAAAAGGACCCAGGGAAAATAATTAAATGATACAGAGTTGAGTATTGTTGAAGATACTGAATTAATTACTTAGATGATACAGATTTAGAAAAAAAATTGCTGGAATGGTTGATGACATAGAAGGATTTCCAATTAATTGAACAATATGTACTACCTGTGCCGATGTACCGCAGTGTGTGCGTGCACTGTAATTTAGGAACACTTCGATAAGATCGAAAGAAGGAGAGGCAGGTGGTCAGGACACCGGACCAGGCGGGCGGCGCGGCGGCCGGCGGGGAAACACGGTTGATGACTAACGAGGGCGGCGGCAACTAGGCGAGGGTTTCTCCATCGGGAGAGGGTTTTTTCCCCTTGGCAAACGAACGATAGATCGAAGCGTCGACGTACTGTGCGCGATTGATTTTCTATTCAATGGATCGACTTGACTTGGGCTAATGGGCTGAAGCCTTGTACGTGAAGCCCGGGGCTAATCTTCTATCTATCCCAAATTCTGAAAATTTTGCTTCAGACGACAGGTGCTAGTTGGGCCACACAGGGGCTACAGCCCCAGTTGCCCCAGGCCCAATTTCGCCCCTGGCCGCCTCTCCTAGTATCTGGGCCCGTCGGCATCTACCACTCCCTCCTCTGTAAAGCCGGAGCCCATCTCGTCCGATGACAAGGAGCAGCAACAACCACCCCTTGAATGGACAAGGAGTTCACATGGTAGATGGAGCTGTTCCTCAAGCGGTCTTGCTACGACCATGTTCCGGCGCTACGCTCATCCCCGTGCAACCGGGTGTTCAAATCGGACACCACATCAAGGAGGAGCCATCGTCCTTGCCGCTCATCATTCTCCATACTGGCAAGGAGGCGGTGTTGCCATCACCGCCCCGACGGGAGTCCGGGAGCTAGTGGCGCCAGGTCGCTGTGAAGGAGCCTCCATCACATCATGTACTACCGCGATGGTGTTGGGGGCTCGTCCACCACCGTGACGTCAACCTCCGAGATGGTATGCTGGGAGCGGCACAACACAACGCACATCACTGGGCGACATTTGCATTGTCGAATGACACCCTCGTTTGGGTCCCCGTGAACCCCACCCTCGTGGAGGTCTAGGCCATTGATTGGTCTAGGAGAACCGTGCACACATCCTCCCGCCACCGGCGCTGGATCAACAACCAGCTCCTCAAAGTGGGATTGACCAAGTCCGAGCACTTTACCTGCTCAAAGGCGAGAGGCACGGGACGGAGTCCACGACCAATCGTCGCCGCTAGGCAGGGTAGGCTCAAGCTCTGCGCCGATCGTAGGAGGCCAAGCGACTACGCCGCGAGCATGCAACAACCGATTATGGCTGCCATGACACCTGGCGGCATTTCCGTCACTGAAAGGACAACGACGTCGACTACTTAGACAACAACGACTACATCGAGGCGACACAAGCAACGACAAAGGTACCAGCAGCCTCGGAGATCATGCCTACGAGGTCACCGTCCAGTACCAGTACCTCACACAGTTTAGGTTAGTTTTTTCTTAAGATTTCGTTCAATTTAGTTGAAGATTTATTATTTTTGTCCCAGGGACCAAATTCATGCTAAACATGATAATATTTGTTAAATTTCAGACATGTCCCCGGACATTGGTGATGTCCATGTTGGTGATCCGCGTTGGAGTTGCTCTAACACAGCTTTTGTTATTACAAATGGAAAAGGTAAAGCAATTTTGTAACACAGTTCAGGATAGCAGGTCTGAGACAGGACTTTCAACACCCGGGTGCCCCTACATCCTGTAAGACTCCATCGAATATTTTCAGGCAGTACATCAAGCCATGTGAAATTCCAAAGACTAAATAATGAAATTTCGAACTGGTTGATGTTAGCTGATCAGCTGCTCACAAGGAAATAGTGTACTGGACTTCACGGATGATTGGAGCTAGAAGGTGAATGTGTGAAGCATTGAAGCAGATCCAAGACAAATAAAATTGAACAGGACAGAAGAGGATAGTCTTGCCCAGTGAGACACATGAAACTGAACAAGACCCAAAAGAATAACTCTGTTTCCCAAGGATCCATGTCTGTAAGCTCAGCAATAGTCCTGTGTACCCGCTCAGCTATATTGCGAGCCACAGCAAAATTCTCAGCACAATCCACAAGCGGTAAAATCCATATTTCACTCCCCATAAGAAAACAACCGTCTTTGCAAAGACCAGTTTTTTTTACCTAATGTACATGACTGACAATCTATGAAACATATAGCATGTACCTGCTCACATGGGAACACAGCAAAAGCGGGACATGAGGCAAAACAACGGAATAAGGCAGTAGCATTTACGCACTGAACCGATGATGTGCGTAACTGCATGTCTAAGAAACTAGTAGCTCAAAGAGGGAAAAGGATTTTTTCGGTAAAAAAATACTTTTTCGGTAAAGAGGGAAAAGGAGACACTGCGAAAAAAAGGAGAAATTAATGTCACATTCACTATAAGTAGAAAAGAGAAGCACCGGTTATGTGTATTAAAAATGAGAGTTGTGCACCATGACCTTATTTAACATGTAGTTATGTTATGAATGCATTCGCAAAAGAAAAAGGTATGAATGAACAACAACTAAGATCTGATAGTCTGATGCAAAAGCATTCCCCAGAAACCCCAAATGGGTAGGTGCAACCAAAAAGTGACATCTGACCACCAGGGCATTGTTTCCTTTTTTTGAAGTTCAAAAAACAGGTTTCTATGGTTTGAAAAATTCTAAATTTTTGTGTACATGCACATATAACACTGCAGTATAACGGGCCAAAATTTCACTAATATACGTGCTTGCATGTGAGAGATAGAAAAAGACAAATTTCATGCAAATTCGGGGCTTGTTTTTGTTGATTTTGGGCCAAAATTTTGTCTTTTTTGCGCATCATACAATACAACATATTTTTGAACAAAATTTCACAGGTAGTACTTAGACCTCATACGTGCGTATTCATGTGAAAAAAAATCAAAATATTTCAAAACTTGTAAGCACTTATTTTGGAGTGGTCAAAAAAAGGGGCTCCAATGCCCCCGTTGTCCAAAAGTCCACTTTATAGGTGCAACCAACAAGACAAACATATGTTGATTATTTGACGGCCTTCCCTAAAAAACAAAAAACAAGACAAACATATGCTAATATTCCTATATAGTGTTTCCCGCAAAAAAAATTATTCCTATATAGTGTCGCTTTAGCCTTTACGTTAAAATAAATCTAGAAAAACAGTAGAAAGGTGCAGCTGTATTTATTATACATGTTTCCTTTGTTATTATTGAATTATATTATATTATTTTGTCCTGAAACACTTGACCACCCAAAATTTGCATAGCGCTCAAATTGCTAGCCAAAATCACTCCAAGTAGGGCATCCAACTATAGGCATGAGAATGGCAACAGTGACAAATCTACTGATCAGGGCAGAAGGCACAGATTTTTCCTACAAAACTATTAAAAACAGTCCGGAATTCGACAGTGAAAGTATGCAAAACTCATGTTTGCTTTACCAGAAACCATAACATCAAAGTGCAGTAACAAACTTGATTTTGTTGGCGAGAGAGAAAATCACCTTGATCTTCTTCTTGACCAAACACTTCCCGTAGTTTCGTCATCTTCTCTTCTTTCCCAGATCTGCATAAGTCATGCTTATAGCTGGAGATACAAGAGGCAAAAGAGGCCACCGCTGATCCTCAACCAGGCATGTGAGCAAGCTTCTCATCTGTGAGGGTGTCATAGATAGCTGGGAGGGTCATTATTAGATTACTGTGTGATCCATGCACAACAGTATGCAGCTAGCACAATTTAAACATACAAATTTCTTTAGAGAGAAATGTATAATTGTGCATACAACTTGCAGCCAATTTTTACACAAAAGGCAACTTTTCCCTGCTTAACGAAATCAGGGTTTGAACAACTAAAACATCAATAGCATGGCTATAAAAATTAGAGACGGGTTCTTAATCAGCAAGACACAACACAACTCTCTCATCACTCATCCAACTCACACTACTCTCCCATCATCCATCTAACTTGAAAACAAAACCAAAGCCAACACCCAAACAGCAAACTGAACTTCCATTGCTTGAAAGTTATGCTTCCTCATTGCCGTGTCCAGCTTCATTTGATGATTCAGCCACAACACCAGCCACCGCTAAACAAAGAAACAATTATCAGTACGATGAGAAATCACCTTACGGTCTACACTCACTACTTTTATCTGTGACACTAACTGAAATGTGTTACAGTAATAAACATTTATACACAAATTACAACTAGGAGAGAACATATAAAACATAGGTAAGGTAGTGCCTGGTGGATAGTAGAAGCTAACATAGGGAAATAGGGACCATCTAACATTTGGATGTTGATACAGCTTGCTCGAGAGCTTCTTCGAGGTTTGCGACTTGAGATCAATCATGTAGGTGCCAACTTTTGAGATTACAAAAATGGTGCCAGTGCCCTCGACAGAGCCACCCAACTCTGGTGGTATCGAAAAATTGCCAAGGGGAAAAAGATCAGTCTTGAGGTCGATGTCTATCCGTTGCGTCCACGACGCTACTCCATCGGGATCCACCTCCCTCCACCAGACGGAGAGGCAGTAAAAGAAGAGGTGTGAGATCCCCAGCCTGCTGTCTTCCCCCACCATCAGGATAGGATTGTTGCTAGCACGCTCGACCTCTTCTTCCGGCAGAAGAATCTCCGACAGGCAAGACTTGCCCAGATCGTACTTGAGAATACTATCTTCAGTAACCTCGTCCTCCTGCTCCCGGAAAACGAGGAAATAGAGCGCGTCTCCTCTCCAACCAGAACACTAGGCGAGTTATAGAAGTCCATTTCTTCCTCAAAAGGAGCAATGGCAGTTAAGGCCGGAGAGCACCAAGTACTCGTCTCCGACGAGTACGCGGACGCCGTGGCGACCCCCTCTTGTTCGTCAATGGTGACAAAACCACGACGAAGGGACCCGAATGACAGTCACCGTGGCTGCAGCTGTCCGCGGCACAGAGCACCGAGGCTTGCCATCTGCTCGCTCCCCACATCTCGGGGCGGCACAGCACCGTTTGGCCGCCCGTCATGGGGTCCCAGACGACGCAGATCGGCTGATTGTTATCCTTGTACGAAAGGAGGACGCGGCCGTGGCGACAATCATTCACGGAATATTGGTGCTTGTCGTCGGGGCCGCGCGCGAGGAAATCCGTGGTGGGGAAGAACTCAGCGCGGGTTTTCGGCCAGTTGTGGAGGAAGCCGAGCATGGGAGGTGTTCGGTGGAAGTCGGCGTAGCGGCGACGGAAGCCGTGGCTGGCGACGAGGCCGCGCCATGGCTTGCAGGCGAGGGAGACGCGGAGAAGATTACCTGGCTCGTCCGGCGGGAGGCGGGTGAGGATCTCCTCCACGAGCTCCTCCATCTCGCCCAGCTCCCGCACCAGCCTCGGCGGCATCGTCGCGTGTGCCTGTGGTGCGGCCGCCGAATAGATTTTGGAGGATTTTGGGTGTCAGGGTTTGGAGTCGGGAGAGGACGAGGAGTGAGGGGAATTTAGCAGGCGTCTCACTCGATCTGTCTACTGACACTCTGACTCTACATTTCGATTTCACGCTCTAAGTCCTCTAACTTTTTTTTTGAGGGGAAAACTTGCCGCTGCTTTATTAACTAATGAAAGTTTGGAATATCATCCGAAATAACATGTAAGATGAAATCAGGGGGAGACTGAAGCCATGTCTCAGATCTCTCCTCTCCTACAGCTACCCTAGCTAGCTTATGCGCAGCGACATTTGCTGACCTTCTTACCCAAGAAACTTTGAAATCTAGAAACGAGTTGAGCATGTCCTTAATTTCTTGAATCCAGGGGCCAACAGCCGATAAAACCTTCTCCTCGTGAAGAATCGCCCTCACCAGCGCTTGGCAGTCCAGCTCAACATGAACCCTCTCCGCATGGAGGTCAGTAGCGAGTCGCAGAGCACGCCTACACGCGAGTGTTTCCACGGCTTCCGGATCTGATATGTATGGGAAGAACTGACAGAAACCAGCCCGGAACGCTCCGTCTTGATCCCGTAGGACCGCACCACATCCCCCCTTGTCCCCATATCTCGACGCCGCACCATCCGAGTTAATCTTCAGCCAACCCTCATCAGGAGGCTTCCACTTCTCAACGATCTTGGTGACCGGCTGGCGAACCTTTGGAGCATGAATCCGCCGCCATTCCTGCATATGATCATACACGGACATCATTATCTCATGTGGAGAAGCTATCTTTTTCCCGTCTCTAGCCTCGTTACGAGCTAACCATAGCCCATAAACTGACTGTATCATCGCCTCCTTCTCCTCGTCGGCTGCCCCCGCGAACCATCCCAACAGCCAGCTCGCTAATGTAGTATGAGAGTGCATCGGACTCGGTGGGATCGCCACCGACACTCCCTTTTCCAACTGCAGCAACTGCCAGAATTGTGATGAATGTTGACATGTCCAGAATCTGTGATGAATCGTCTCCTCTCTACCACATGCAATGAGAGAGGAAGAGAGGGAGGACATGGAGGTAGCAGTGGGGTTGGTCGTCGGTGGTGAGGTGCTCCAGCGTGTTGGCATGGAGATGCGGGGAAGACCGGCGAGCTCCGGGACGCCGGCGGAGCGAGGCGGTGGCCTCTTTTGCCGCCATGGAGAAGGGACGCTGTCGTGGGGAACGAGCACCTATGGGGCAAGGAGGGCCCCTTCTGGTCCGGCAAGGGAGCGGGGTTCGCGCGCAGGGCGGATTGAGGCGACGGCACGCGGGGGGGCGATTTACCCAGCATCGGAGCTCTCCGGAGAGATAAAACTCCTACTGCTGCTTTGTGTTTGTATTTGTTCTTGCTCTCGAGCGTGAGCGTGTAGTGGTGTTGGATGTGTCGAATGAACCGAACCCCTTCTACGTGCGCATGGGCCTCCCTTTTATAGTCTAAAGGGGGTCACCGACAGGTGGCAACATAGGGAGAGGGGGTAAAAGAGTAAAAACGCAGGTTGGTACAACAGTGTTCAACAGTGTCCCCTACCTAACTCTGACGGCAGGGGACAAGGGCATTTAATGCCCGTCCGGTCGCCCCAACAGTGCAAGGAAACGACCGTTAGGGGCGCCACCGATCGCCACGATGGCCTCCTTGTCAGCTTCGCTTGCCACCTCGCACCGCATGGCTGCACAGCGCCTCGCCACGTGCTCCTGGGATGGCCCTGGGGTGACACGTCGTTGGATGCGCTGGAGCTTGGGTGCAGAGTGGCAGCCTTGCCGCGGCAAGCGCCTCGCCGCGGCCCTTCTCTTGTCGTGCCGGCAAGCTTGCCGGTCGCCGGGCCTTGCCGGGACGCGCGGGGCGTCGCGGCAAGTCTTCTGGAAGCGCCTTGGTTGGCCTTCCCGGCAAGCTCCTCTTGCCGGGGCCTTGTCCTTCCCGGCAAGCTCTTCTTGCCGGGGCTTTGTCTGCTTGGTTGACACTTTGTTCTTGAATGGCAATAAATGGAAATGGCGGAGGGTCTTGGCGGACGCCCGGCGAGCCTTGCCACGGGGTGCTGCAACCGCCCGTGCACAAGTTCGGGGTACTAAGGTACCCCTACTTTAGTACACCGACAGACGCTCATGCGTAGGGGGTCCATGTGAGAGCCTATGGAGAGAGAGGGGGAGAGTGACAGGGGAGAGGAAGGATTTGGGGGAGGAGATGGGGATTTCAGGGCTCTTTAAAAACCATGTAGTTAGTAGCAGCGTGGGTTTTTAACCCTCGCTACTACTATCAACTTAGTAGTAGCACGGGTTTATACCCCTCGCTACTACTATGGCATGTCCCGGGGGCCACGGTAGAGATCGCTTAGTAGTAGCGAGAGGTAAAAACCCGCGCTACTACTAACAACTTAGCAGTAGTGAGGGGTAAAAACCCGTGCTACTAGTAAGTAGCAGTAGCGAGGGGTATAAACCCGCGCTACTAGTAAGCGTCTGCCTATAAGCTTTTCCCTAGTAGTGTAATAGTTCATACACTAAAAAGTAGGGGGCGGAGGTGATGGAGATGATGGTGTTGACGAAGATGTTATGGAGATGACCACAATGATGATGGAGTGTTGGTGATGACGATGGCTCCAATTTCTCCCTTTCGCATTCCTGCATATCTGTGTGTCGGAGGTGCAAAGTGCTCCAACTCATAGATAATGGTGGAAAAAAACCGTAAAATCAATCTAGATTTTTTTAGGTTATATAGGACCATCGACGTGCATGCCAGAGATCACCCGAGGGGGATGCCTATGGGCCCCATGCGCCCCTGACTCGCGGCCCAGGGTTAGTCATGAGTTGGGGCGACATGGGCCTCATGGGAACCTCCCTGCAGATGCCAGCCCCCTGGATCTCGTCCCATGAGAAAACTGTCAATATATCTTTATTTGATTTATTTGGTCTTCAAAAATAATAATTTCTTCACTAGTCCTTATTTTGCTCCTTTTATGCAGGTTTCTGATAATTTTACTCTCATGGTTAAACATGCAAATTAAGAGGAAAAGGGAATTATAATGGTACAAATATGTGAAAAATATCACTCATAAATAGTAATTTATGATTACAAAAATAACGATGCAATATGGAGGTATCACTCTCCTCTTGTTCCCTCTATGAGTATAGTTATTGTGATTTTCTCTTTTCATGAATGTGCCCTGTCGTTGATGTTTATATGCATTGGGGATGAATGATGATTCTTTTTGTGTTGTCTTGCGAGGGCACCATTTCCACATTCAAGACTGGATTTTCTGTTGTGTTTGTAGGTTGCCGCTAGGCGCTACTGCAAGGGTTCGGGATTTCCCGCCTGCGGTAGATGCTGGTAAATTAGGCATTGGTTCATGTGTGTTGTGACTATTGTGCTAAAGTGGTTGTGGAGGGCGGTGTGTGTTCTAGAGTTCTGTGTTCAGGCTGTGGTAGATTGGTCGCTGAGTTTGGTAGGTTGCGGCTTCTCCGCCGGAGTGTGTGTGGATGTTTCATTCACTGAGTTGGATTGGCCATGCTTTTTCTGTATCATGGTGGTTTTGCTTTGGTGATGTAGCGTGGAGGGGGGTTTTGGCTCATGCAAAGGGTTGCATTGTAAATTTTTGTTATGGAATTAACATAGAGAACTAAGAGAAGGTTTGTTCTAGACTAAGCAATGCTCAAGAAAGAGTTTTAAGGGTTGCTTAGGCACTGAGATATGGAAAAACGCTCCTCTTTGGCAGATTAAGCTTTTTTTTAAATGGCTAGGATTTGGCTATTTTTGAGCTACTTCTTCTTGGTTGCTTGTGCAACAATTGCAATGTGCCATTTATCTTATTATTAGGGTCTACTCGGGAACTATTTCCTTCATATTATGGCCAAATTTGCATGATCTCAATTAGGCTATGTCTATTTGAACTGAACTCCATTTTAGTTGTTATTGTGCTTGCTGTGTGAACCCGGTGTCTACTTTCTATGGTGTGAACTGTATTTTAGATATTATTTCAATTCCCTATATGTTTCCTACCTTCATGTGCATACTATTCAAAAACTGTCAAACTCGGGCTAATTTCTTTTTAAACGCTTAAGCGGCCATTGCTCTAATCAACAACCTTTCGCTTGACTTACACTTCATGTTGGGACTAAGAGACTGTACATTCTGGCTAATGATGCTAAGTTATCATATTAAAAGCAATTTCATATTTACTTTTGTCTGTCAATTGGTAATTATTTAGAATGTTACCAAACAATTGACTCTACAATTGTGGTTTGTCATTCCTGTAATTATTTTCAAAAAACTGATCATCTCCTTGGATTTTATGTAGATGCTCACTATAGTTCACATAGAGGCGAAAGAAGGAGGGTCCTTGCATGGTGGATGATGGATTGATGGTATGTTACCAATCTAATGGTTGACAAACAATCTTTTAATTATTTGGCCTACTGATGCATCCATAGTGGTATTTGGTTCAGATAATTAAAGTGCCTTTTCAATTTTAATGTGTACTTCAATGTTGGATGTTAATGCTAACTGATATACCGTTGAAGCTATATTGTATGTTTTCTTCTATGTAGGAATTATTCCAAAATTTTCAATCTTCTACAAATACATCATATAATGCTTATCGTTATTTAATAAGGCATCCAGGAAGTAGAAAAGTGCTCCACACATCCATTGTTGTGAGATTATTTCTCAAGTGAATTTTAAGTTATGCAGATTCCTTCATCCTAGGTAAAATTTTGATCAAAAAATTTGCTAACCTATTATTTGCACAAACTTTTGTTTTTCTTTCTACAATGTTAAGGCATTGATATCATGTATATTACCAAATGCACTGCAAAGTTTGTTAATGCAAACAAACAATTAACTTCAATCTTGATATCTGTTGAACCAGAGATAAGGATATTACTGTTACCATAGGAATTTAAGAATAGTTCCTCTTGCACTTTGCTAAAGCTAAGGCCTTTGTAGCTAACTATCAGCCTGATAGTCATGAATATATTCCCTGCATAACAGGGCAAGCATAATGCAAATTTTATTAGCAACGGAGTCAAATGAGTTGGAGATGGGGAAAAATGAATGCTTCTGATGTACTCTCCCTCCGCCCCATAATGTAAGACGTTTTTGACACTAGTGTAGTGTCAAAAAATGTCTTTATTGGGGTGGAGTTGCAACTGAGATAAAAGAATTCGGAACCCGAGTTGCATGCCCAGAGCGGACTTGCAATTGGGAGAAAAAATGGGTTGGGCCCGGTGGTGTAACGAGGTTGGGCCTACAACTGGGACAAAACAGATCGCGGGCAAAAACAGCGATCTGTTTAGAAAAAAATTCAAAGTTCCAGATCGCGGGCGAAAACAGCGCGATCGCGGCGCTATCGCGTGCTGGAAGCCTTCCCGCGAGGCAACCCCGTTTTTTACGCGATCTGCCGCTAACCACGCGAAACGGCGCTATTTGGCTTCGCTGTCACTGCAAATTGCGGGATTGGGCCAAAAACTGAAACACAAGGGCCCAAAGGCCCCAAACAGACCAGAAACATCGCAAATTTCGTGATGGTATATAAAACCTCCTCCAGAAAACCTAGCTCGTGTCCCCATCATTCCCTTCTCTCCCTCTCACCAAAAACTTGCGGCGGCTGCGCTGCTCTCCGCAGCAGCGCCGACTGCTGCTTCGTTGGAAGCCAGATTGGATTCCGGGGGAGTCCTCCAATTCCATAGCTATTGGTAGATTCAGACTTGTTTGTTGATTCAGGTTGTAGGCTCTGGGATTCAGATTTGTTTGTTGATTCCAATTCCATACTCATCGGTAGAAATATTCCATAGCTTATTTGTTTGTTGATTCAACATAAGCACATGAAAGGCTCTTGGGATTGCATTGCAAACTTGTAGTTGTAGGTTCATATTGTAGCTTAGGTTTTCAACATAGCTCATTGGTAGGATATTCAGATCTGCCACTCAAAATTTTCTTTAGATGATGATTTGTGATGCCCTGATCTGCTGCTTTAATTTTCTTGTGCTAAGTGAGCAAGTCACAGCTCAAGAACTTGTGTAAAGAATAAAGATATTGTTGTCTGTTGTGCTACTTCCATAACGTGTATAGATAGAATGAGAGGGTTTTTATTATTTTCTCATGTGAGTTTTAAAGTGAGGTGCTTTGTAGTGTACTGTGTGTGATTCCGGACATGACCAAGAAGGCCAAGGTCTGTTGCTTTAATTTAGTGTATGTAGAACCCTCTTTTTTCTATTGAAAATACACTGTTTTCTGAGAAAAATATGCACATGTATTAGTATAGACGTGTGATATATATGCACAAGTGCTGTAGCCGCGAAATGGCTTAGCGGCCGCTATAGCCGGCGATAGCGGCTGTAGCGTTGTCACAAAGCCAGCCGCTAAATGCCTTAGCCCGCGATCTGAAACTTTGCAAAAAAAAAATACAAAATACAAAAGAAAGTAGGAAATAAAATAAAAACAAACAGAAAAAACAAAGAAAAAACGGAACAAAAATTAGAAAAGAAAAAAAAGTCATGAAGGATGGATCTTCACGGCCACTCCCTATCGTCGATGTCAAAAACCACTATACTACTCCTGTGAAAAGAAACACGGATAAAAATGCAGCCGAGACAGCTCCACTAGCAAGAGCCATGTCAACTCGCACAATGCCCACAAACAATGAGCCAGCTTATTCAATTTCATTGAGGAAGCACTGCCTACGTCAGCAAAACGCAAAAGAACCAGTTGTACCTTCGCATGAACCGTACATCACTTTGATGTGTGGTTGGGATGTTAGATGTGAGGTATATCAATCCCGTAAAAAATGAGTCTTGATGGATTAGACACGTTTGATCTTCTTAGAAATGTAACTTCTTTGCATTGTTGATTGGCAATATGGTGTGTATTGAACCATCAAAATATTTTAGTATGTTGGCAGTGCTAGAATTTTTTTGCTTGTTGTGTCTTGCCCCCCCCCCCCACCCACCCACCCACGCAAACACACAACCTCAACTCCTGATACCACCCCTGACATCAAGTCTACAGCAAGCCCGTGTCCGTTGAGGAGGTGGGATGCACTAGGCTAGCGCCAGCCATGAACAGGCTGGTGGTCACCGTGTCCGCGTTCGACGTCGGACCGTCGTCTTGTAATTCATCTCCTCTGTTGTCCAACATGGATGCCCCTGTGACGATCACGGACCGTACCATGGCAGGAGTCCAGTCACGGTGCCTGCTGCGGCTAAGTGCGGCCACCCCGGCCACATGAACACATGCAACCGACGTGTCGGACATCATGTGGAACTCGCAACATTGCCGGGCCACACCGCGACTATGTTGATGCCCAGCTGTGGCGGAGCTAGACAAAAACCTTTGGGGGGGGGGGCATAAATGACAAAGATCAAAGGGGCAACGGGCTAATTTTTTTCTCATATAGACCCTTCAAATATATTTTTCTTCAGAGTTTTTCCTAAAGTTGGGGGGCAGTGCCCCCTCCCCCGGCCCCAACTTAGCTCCATCAACGCGCGGTTCTCCCTGGTGATGATCTCGCAGGTGAAGGAGAAGGATACCATCTAATTGGGGGCGAACGCCATATAGGAGACTAGCGTCGAACGTGGCGACGGTGACCAGATCCTCGTACAGCGGCACGGCCCGACTGTCGCCGCCAACGGGCACACGCAGGACGTCCACCCCGTCTTTGACCGCTGCCTCAATTGCGGCGACCACCATCGCCGTGCAGCAGGAGCCGTTGGTGCAGGCCCTGTAGACCGAGAGCCGGGCCCTTGGCGCGATGCCACTGGAGTCACCGCTGGCAAATACTCCAACGCGTGTGACCCTCACCTTTGCGCTGGCAGCCGTGGCCGCGACGTGCGTGCCGTGGCTGTCGGCATCCCTCGGGGACGTCATCCTACCTTGCTCGTCTGTGATGAAGGATCGAGCTTCCACGATCTTGGCGTTGCAGTCGAAGGAGCCCTTGGTGCCGGGGGTGCACCTGCTCCTCCAGCTCATCCGGCCGGGGCTCAGGTCGGTGTCGTTGAAGCTCAAAGTGCTCCGGCCAGATGCTAGATTCGATTGCGCTGATAATGATGCTCGTCTCCTGCCACGCGGCGAGGTAAGGGCTCAGGCCCTGGAACGCTGGCGACCTTGTGGTATGGGCGTGCAGAACCCGTCTCTCGTGCACGGAGGCCATGCCATTGATGACCGCCAGCACTTTAGCCTCATCCTCCCTCAGGTTCACGACAAACCCCTTAAAGAATAAAGACCGCCTCGTAGGTGTACAGGATGCCCTTGGTCGTGGATGGCAGCATGGATGCATACCACTGGCGCTGAGTGAGGAAGGGCCGTGGGCCCGTGGCCTCGCATGGTGGTTGGTAAGCAAGATGAAAATTTTGCCGGGGTCGCAGTCATTTTGCGTGCTTGCGGCACCTACCGGTACATCTGACACCACACATTTGTTTAAAGATTCGTGCTAATCTATGACCCATCATCATGTATATTTCCTGTATTGATTTCTCATCTGTTGGTATTTTCATTTTCATTAGTTAAATCATTATGTAGCCCTACCATTACCTTTCCCCTCAGATTCACTCTCCCTCCTCCCCACATAATGAATCCACAGTTTTATTCTACTATGGAAAAACTATATCATGCATATTTTTAAAATTATTATTTCATTTTTAACCTTTTTTTATATTTGAACTCCCGGCACCGAGCCCTTTAGAACATGATCAAACTTGGATGCATTCCAAACACATTTAAATTTCAACATCACATTCCATACGTGAAACAAACCTTTTCACTAGAAAGATGTGAAACCCACCTATTTTCCTAGAAACCATTTTAACACAAATATGAAAATGAAATATCAACTTTTGAAATTGATTATTTGAAAGTGTGTAAAAGTTTATTTGAAGTGAGTTAAATATGTTATAAGTGTTATTATGAAAATCTTCTGTGAAACAAGCAAGTGAAAATGTAGGTTTTGAATTGTGAAATTGTAGGTCAGAATTGGCCTCCAAACCTTCCATCCAGGTGTATCAGTGGTCCTAATAGCCGGCACAAAGGAACTTTTCAATCTGGGAGACTGGAACTAGCAATATTTTGGGGACTCAAGTCAAGACTATTAACATATTCACTCCGTAAATGATTTTTATTGAAGGCGTGCTACCCGAACTTGTTCTTTCATTCATATTCTTGTGGCAGCAGCAAGACTTGCTGCTGCCAAAAAGTACTATGGTTCTTGTGTTTCTAAACTAGCCGGCACAAAGGATGCCTAGCATCGTTCATCTCTGGAACACCATACTAGAACCTGAAGGATACCTAGCCTTGTCATGATATCTGCTGTCTTTCCTTTTCATGAAATGTTAACACCAACTGATTCGGGGGTGAAACTTAAGCTTGATATATCTAGACATTTGGTCATGGTGTAATTTCTGCTGTAATCAAGACTTGAGCAGAACTAGAAAAATGGTATCCTGATGATAACTCAGGTGTTTTATTTCAGTTTTGGGAATAGAGATTGATGGACTACGGTAGCTTTTATGTTTACGCAAGAATTTCCTTTGACTGTGTTTCCATTTCGCTCAATCTCTTCACCTGTTTACTCAAAAATGTCCCCAATGTTTCCTCTTCCTTTTCAGGTTTCATTAAACTAACAGCAGCTGTTGTTGCTACAATAAATTAGCAAGCTGATGGTGTGGTATCTTACTGGGCTGTCATTTTGGGAGCCGGAGAAGTCAGGGTCTGCTAAGAGTTTGCCGATCAACTCACCGTATCTCGTCTTGTGGTAGAACATTGCATCTGTATGCAAAATTAGTTCAGCATGCAACGACTATCATCAAACATCATCATGTATGCTTTGTTTAGTAGCAAGACATTACATCTGTAGGAAAAGATTGATGCTTCTACATGTTAACTCTTACGATAACTCTTATATATTTATGGATCTCTGCTTATCTCACCAGCGCTGCATTGAGAATTTGTTCAAATGGATCAGTATTTGCCGCCATATCTTATACTGTATGTGTTTTCATGCCAATTGATGGTATGTCATTCTTGTGAAGCGAGAATGAATAATCAGTTTGCTATATTTGACTCCATTAGCGAATCCTGCAGTGCACATTGTTGATGTGTTATTCATCTTTTTCAGGAGAGTTATGTCGATTCTTTACAACCTTTCAAACCAATACAGCAACAATAGAATTCACACCTGACCTATATATATATATCAAAGATGCACACAGACACAGCCAACTGATCATAAACCAAAGAGCAGCGTGACAAACATTTAGCTTAACAAATAAAAGGAAAACAAAATATCTCAAATATTTATCAAGCGGTCAACGGACAACAGCTTAAAGCCATGCTTAAGTTGGATCACATAGTACTCCCTCCATCTGAAAAAGCTTGTTCCTCAAATGGATGTACTGGATCACGGAGGTAGTAGCATTCATCATGTTCACGGAATAGCTAAAGCATTAGCCCTGGAAGACTTCAACAGGAGGCAAGTTGATTCTCATTACTAGATTACTGTGCCTTCCATAGTTCCATGCAGGACAGTTTGCAGCTAGCACTGTCTAAACATATATAGTTTTTTTTGGAGATGAACTTGTACTTGTTACGCACAAAACTTGTAGTCGATTTTTAGACAGAAGGCAACCTTCAGATGCTTTAATGAAATCAGGGGTAGAATATTGGTAGCATGCTTAACAAGAACAGAGACAGGTCCTTAACAAGACATAACACAACTCTCCCCTCATCCATCAAACTCAAAACCCAAAACAAAAGCCAACACCAAAACAGCAATCTGAACTTCCATGATTGAGTGGCCTGCTTGAGATCTATGCTTCACCATCGCCATGTCCAGCTTCACTTGATGCTTCAGCCTCAACGCCTATCCCTGCTAAGTGAAGAACCAGATTTTCAAGTACAAGTCACTAGGATGAAACCATTCACTACTTTATTTTATCCCACTACTAGAACTGAAATGTATTCCCAAATCACAACTACATGTAAAAATTAGTAATATACCTGGTGGACTGTAAAAGCTAAGGTAGGGATAGAGTGCCCATGTAATATCTCCTTGCTGACACAGCTCGCTGGAGAGCTCCTTCAAGCTTAGTGACTTGAGATCAATCGTATAGGTGCCAAGATCCGTGATTGCAAAAACAATGTCAGTGCCCTCGATGGAGCCGACCAACTCCGTTGAAACGTCGATATCGCCAACGGGGAGAATACCCTCGAGGTTGATGCGTCTCCACTGCATCCACGACGCAACTCCATCGGGATCCACCTCCCTCCACCAAACGGAGAGGTCGAAATTGTACAGCTCTGCGAGCCCAAGCCGGCCGTCGTCCGATGCCATGAGGATAGGGGCGATGGAGCAACCCACTAAACACGGCAGATGAACGTCCGATAGGCAGGACTCAGCCATGTCATACTTGAGAATACCATTAATATAGTTCCTCGAAATGGGGAAATAAAGCGCGTCTCCGACAAGAACACTAGGCATCATAGTGAAGCTGATTTCAATCTCAACAAAACCAACATCCAGAGAGACCGGAGAGCTCCAGTTACCCGTCTCCGACGAGTACACGGAGGCCATGGCGACCCTCGCTTCCTCGTTAAGGCTGACGAAAACCACGAGAGATGGACCCGAATGGCAGTCACCGTGCCTGCAACCGTCCGCGGCACAGAGCACCGAGGCAGAGCTGCTCGTCTCCGACATTTGGGGGCGGCGCAGCACTGTCTGGCTGCCCGTCACGGGCTCCCAGATGACCAAGAGCGGCATGTTCTCAATCGTATCGAAGTACTGGAGGAGGACGCGGCCGTGGCGGCAGTCCTCCACGGAGTGACGACTGCGCAGGAGATCGGGCTCGCGCGGGAGGAAGTCCGTGGTGGGGACGAACTCGGTGTACAGGCACAGCCAGGTGTGGAGGAAGCCGAGCATGGGAGGCGTTCGGTGGAAGTCCCGGTAGCGGCGACGGAAGCCGCGGCTGGAGAGGAGGCGGCGCCACGGCTTGCAGGCGAGGGAGGCGCGGAGGAGGTTCCTGGCTCGTCTGGCGGGAGGCGGATGAGGATCTCCTCCACGAGCTCCTCCATCTCGCCCAGCTCCCGCACCAGCTTCGGCGGCATCGTTTGTGGCCGGTGATTTGGGATCGGGAGGCCGAATGGGCTGCTAGGGTTGTGGTGGTTTTGGGGGGATTGGATTTGAGAAGACGAGCGGAACGAGCGAGAAAATTTCGGCGGTTCTTCATATTTTCGATCTGGCGCCTCTTTGTTTTTAATTTTACATTTTAGCGTCTCAATCGTTACAAAATTACTGAAGTGGGCACAACTCACCAAATCAAAATATAAAAAGGACTAGAGGCCGTGGCAAGAATTTTTTCGCCCCCACATATATACTCCCTCCGTCCGGGAAAGCTTGTCCCAAGCTTGTTCTTCAAATGGATATATCTAGCACTAGGTGCTAGATACATCCATTTGAAGGACAAGCTTTTTTCAGACGGAGGGGGTACAAGAACATGAGGATAGCGCATGCTTTGACATGTCGATCTTTAGTTGTCAAATTATTGGCCAGTGATAGGCGCCGGGAGGCGGGCCGAAAATTTCGGCCGGTCGCACCGTGCTCGTCCGATCTAACCTTATTTAGCTGTCTCATGCGTCCATCTACTTCTCAAATCTCTTCCCAGGGGGATAATAGAAATCGCACGTGGATCCACGCTCGCGGAGCCGCGGGTGTTGTCTTCGGCCACCCAGCTTGCCAGTCACCCGCGTCGTCCACACTCGACGGCCTCCCTATGCCATCGTGCCTTCGCCGCTCACCGTCGTAGCTCGCCGGTTGCAACACCGGCGTCCACTGGTCTGCCCCTTCCTATGCAGCAATGGCGGGGGCGTCGGTTCCGGCATCTGCCGCAGCACCATTGGTGCATAGAAAACATCGTGTGCATCAACGGCTCGCCGTTACAGCTTTTTTCTGGTCGGTCTCTAGTTGAAGCTTTTCAAATAGATGGTTGAAGCTTTTGTGTCAACAATTGCAACTTTTTTGCTTTCCCTGACGCCGGTTGAAGCTTCATATATCGCCGGTTGAAGCTTTTTTCATCACCGGTTGCAGCTCCCGTGGTTGCGTGGTGGCCGACCCTTGATTCCCGTCGTCTCCGGTTGAAGCTTTCGACAATACCAGTTGTAACATTATCGATTGTCGGTTGCAACTTTTAGTGTTGAGCAGTGGCCGACTCAACTTTCTCGTCGCTGGTAGTAGCTTTTCTCCCCGCTGGTTGCAACATCGTCGTCTCTGGTCGTAGCTTTTTGATGGGGAACGTAGTAATTTCAAAAAAAATTCCTACGCACACGCAAGATCATGGTGATGGCATAGCAACGAGAGGGGAGAGTGTCCGTCCACGTACCCTCGTAAACCGTAAGCGGAAGCGTTATGACAACGCGGTTGATGTAGTCGTACGTCTTCACGAATCGACCGATCCAAGCACCGAACATACGGCACCTCCGTGTTCAGCACACGTCCAGCTCGATGATGTCCCCCGGACTCCAATCCAGCGAAGCGTCGGGGATGAGTTCCGTCAGCACGACGGCGTGGTGACGATGATGATGTTCGACCGGCGCAGGGCTTCGCCTAAACTCCGCGACGATATGACCGAGGTGGAATATGGTGGAGGGGGGCACCGCACACGGCTAAGGAACGATCCGTAGATCAACTTGTGTGTCTATGGGGTGCCCCCCGCCCCCGTATATAAAGGGGGAGAGGAGGAGGGGGCCGGCCTAAGGGGAGGCGCGCCCTAGGAGGGGGAAACCTACTCCAAGTAGGTTTCCCCCCTCCCTTTCCTATTCCAAGAAGGAGGGGGAAGGAAGGAGTGGGAGAGGGGGAAGGCAAGGGGGGCGCCGCCCCCCCTTCCTTGTCCTATTCGAACTCAAGGGAAGGGGGCGCGCCACTTGCCCTGGCCGGCCCCTCTCTCTCTCCAATAGGGCCCATCAAGGCCCATTACTTCCCGGGGGGGTTCCGGTAACCCTCCGGTACTCCGGTTTTTCTCCAAAAATACCCGGAACACTTCCGGTGTCCGAATATAGTCATCCAATATATCAATCTTTATGTCTCAACCATTTCGAGACTCCTCGTCATGTCCGTGATCACATCCGGGACTCCTAAAAACCTTTGGTACATCAAAACTTATAAACTCATAATAAAACTGTCATCGTAACGTTAAGCGTGCGGACCCTACGAGTTCGAGAACTATGTAGACATGACCTAGAACTATTCTCGGTAAATAACCAATAGCGGAACCTGGATGTTCATATTGGTTCCCACATATTCTACGAAGATCTTTATCGGTCAAACCGCATAACAACATACGTTGTTCCCTTTGTCATCGGTATGTTACTTGCCCGAGATTCGATCGTCGGTATCCAATACCTAGTTCAATCTCGTTACTGGCAAGTCTCTTTACTCGTTCTGTAATACATCATTTCATAACTAACTCATTAGTTACAATGCTTGCAAGGCTTAGGTGATGAGTATTACCGAGAGGGCCCAGAGATACCTGTCCAACAAACGGAGTGACAAAACCTAATCTCGAATTACGCCAACCCAACATGTACCTTCGGAGAAACCTGTAGTACTCCTTGATAATCACTCAGTTACGTTGTGACGTTTGGTAGCACCCAAAGTGTTCCTCCGGTAAACGGGAGTTGCATAATCTCGTAGTTACAGGAACATGTATAAGTCATGAAGAAAGCAATAGCAACATACTAAATGATCAAGTGCTAGGCTAACGGAATGGGTCATGTCAATCACATCATTCTCCTAATGATGTGATGCCATTAATCAAATGACAACACATGTCTATGGTTAGGAAACATAACCATCTTTGATTAATGAGCTAGTCAAGTAGAGGCATACTAGTGACACTCTGTTTGTCTATGTATTCACACATGTATTATGTTTTCGGTTAATACAATTCTAGAATGAATAATAAACATTTATCATGATATGAGGAAATAAATAATAACTTTATTATTGCCTCTAGGGCATATTTCCTTCAGTATCCCACTTGCACTAGAGTCAATAATCTAGTTCACATCACCATGTGATT
This sequence comes from Aegilops speltoides, assembly GCA_021437245.1. NCBI lineage: Eukaryota > Viridiplantae > Streptophyta > Magnoliopsida > Poales > Poaceae > Aegilops > Aegilops speltoides. Next base: position 380,120,038 of record CM038141.1, read on the forward strand.
TAACACCATGTGATTAATATCAATAGTTCACATCGTCATGTGATCAACACCCAAAGGGTTTTACTAGAGTCAATAATCTAGTTCACATTGCTATGTGATTAACACCCAAAGAGTACTAAGGTGTGATCATGTTTTGCTCTTGAGAGAAGCTTAGTCAACGGGTCTGTCATATTCAGAGCCGTATGTATTTTGCAAATATTCTATGTCCACAATGCTCTGCAATGAGCTACTCTAGCTAATTGCTCCCACTTTCAATATGTATCTAGATTGAGACTTAGAGTCATCTGGATTGGTGTAAAAGCTTGCATCATTGTAACTTTTTAGACGAGCTCTTTTATCACTTCCATTATCGAGAAATATTTCCTTAGTCCTCACTAAGGATATTCTTGACCGTTGTCCAGTGATCTACTCTTAGATCAAAATTGTACTCCCTTGCCAAACCAGGGCAGAGTATACAATAGGTCCGGTTCATAGCATGGCATATTTTTATAGAACCTATGACTGATGCATAGGGAATGACTTTCATTCTCTTTATATTTTCTGCCGTGGTCGGGATTTGAGTCTTACTCAATTTCATACCTTTGCAACACAGGCAAGAACTCTTTCTTTGACTGTTCCATTTTGAACTACTTCAGAATCTTGTCAAGGTATGTACTCATTGAAAATCTTATCAAGCGTCTTGATCTATCTCAATAGATCTTGATGCTCAATATGTAAGTAGCTTTGTCGAGGTCTTTCTTTGAAAATACTCCTTTCAAACACTCCTTTATGCTTTGCAGAATAATTCTACATTATTTCCGATCAACAATATGTCATTCACATATACTTATCAGAAATATTGTAGTGCTCCCACTCACTTTCTTGTAAATACAGGCCTTTCCAAAAGTCTGTATAAAACCATATGCTTTGATCAACTTATCAAAGCGTATATTCCAACTCCGAGATGCTTGCACCAGTCCATAGATGGATTGCTGGAGCTTGCATATTTTGTTAGCACATTTAGGATTGACAAAACCTTCTAGTTGCATCATATACAACTCTTCTTTAAGAAAACCATTAAGGAATGCAGTTTTCGACATCCATTTGCCAGATTTCATAAATTGTGGCAATTGCTAACATGATTCGGACAGATTTAAGCATCGCTACAGTTGAGAAAATCTCATTGTAGTCAACACCTTGAACTTGTCAAAAACCTTTTTGCAACAAGTCGAGCTTTGTAGATAGTAACACTACTATCAATGTTCGTCTTCCTCTTGAAGATCCATTTATTTTTCTATGGTTTGCCAATCATCGGGCAACTCCACCAAAGTCCACACTTTGTTCTCATACATGGATCCTATCTCAGATCTCATGGCCTCCAGCCATTTTGCGGAATCTGGGCTCATCATCGCTTCCTCATAGTTCGTAGGTTTATCATGGTCTAGTAACATGACTTTCAGAACAGGATTACCGTACCACTCTGGTGCGGACCATACTCTGGAAGACCTACGAGGTTCTATAGCAACTTGATCAAAAGTTTCATGATCATCATCATTAGCTTCCTCACTAATTGGTGTAAGAATTACTGGAACTGATTTCAGTAATGAACTATTTTCCAATTCAGGAGAAGGTACAATTACCTTATCAAGTTCTACTTTCCTACCACTCACTTCTTTCGAGAGAAACTCCTTCTCTAGAAAGGATCCATTTTTAGCAACGAATATCCTGCCTTCGGATCTGTGATAGAAGGTGTACCCAACAGTTTCCTTTGGGTATTCTATGAAGACGCACTTCTCCGATTTGGGTTTGAGCTTATCAGGATGAAACTTTTTCACATAAGCATCGTAGCCTCAAACTTTAAGAAACGACAACTTGGGTTTCTTGCTAAACCACAGTTCATATGGTGTCGTCTCAACGGATTTAGATGGTGCCCTTTTAACGTGAATGCAGTTGTCTCTAATGCATAACCCCAAAACGACAATGGTAAATCAATAAGTGACATCATAGATCGCACCATATCCAATAAAGTGCGGTTACGACGTTCGGGCACACCATAACGTTGTGGTGTTCCAGGTGGCGTGAGCTGTGAAACTATTCCACATTGTTTTAATTGAAGATCAAACTCGTAACTCAAATATTCATCTCCACGATCAGATCGCAGAAACTTTATTTTCTTGTTACGATGATTTTCCACTTCACTCTTAAATTCTTTGAACCTTTCAACTATTTTAGACTTATGTTTCATCAAGTAGATATACCCATATCTGCTTAAATCATCTGTGAAGGTCAGAAAATAACGATACTCGCCACGAGCCTTAATACTCATTGGTCTGCATACATCAGTATGTATTATTTCCAACAAGTTTGTTGCTCGTTCCATTGTTCCGAAGAACGGAGTTTTAGTCATCTTGCCCAAAAGGCACGGTTCGCAAGCATCAAATGATACATAACCAAGTGATTCCGAAAATCCATTTTTATGGAGTTTCTTCATGCGCTTTACATCAATATGACCCAAACGGCAGTGCCACAAATAAGTTGCACTATCATTATTAACTTTGCATCTTTTGGCATCAATATTATGAATATGTGTATACGATCGAGATCCAATAAACTATTTTCATTGGGTGTATGACCATTGAAGGTTTTATTCATGTAAACAGTATAACAATTATTCTCTAACTTTAAATGAATAACCGTATTGCAATAAACACGATCAAATCATGTTCGTGCTCAACGCAAACGCAAATAACATTTATTTAGGTTTAACACTAATCCCGAAAGTATAGGGAGTGTGCGATGATGATCATATCAATCTTGGAACTACTTCCAACACTCATCGTCACTTCCCCTTCAACTAGTCTCTGTTTATTCTCGTAACTCTGTTTGAGTTACTAATCTTAGCAACCGAACAAGTATCAAATACTCAGGGGCTACTATAAACACTAGTAAGGCACACATCAATAACCTGTATATCAAATATACCTTTGTTCACTTTGCCATCCTTCTTATCCACCAAATGTTCAGGGCATTTCCGCCCAAAGTGACCATTTCCTTTGCGATTGTAAGCACTCGGTTTCAGGCTATGGTCCAGCTTTGGGCTTCTTCGCAGGAGTGACAACTTGCTTGTCTTTCCACTTGAAGTTCCATTTCTTTCCCTTTGCCCTTTTCTTGAAACTAGTGGTCTTGTCAATCATCAACACTTGATGCTCTTTCTTGATTTCTACCTTCATCGATTTCAATATCACGAAGAGCTCGGGAATCGTTTTCGTCATCCCTTGCATATTATAGTTCATCATGAAGTTCTAGTAACTTAGTGATGGTGACTAGAGAATTCTATCAGTCACTATCTTATCTGGAAGATTAACTCCCACTTCATTCAAGCGATTGAAGTACCCAGACAATCTGAGCACATGCTCACTAGTTGAGCGATTCTCCTCCATCTTTTAGCTATAGAACTTGTTGGAGACTTCATATCTCTCAACTCGGGTATTTGCTTGAAATATTAACTTCAATTCCTGTAACATCTCATATGGTCCATGACGTTCAAAACGTCTTTGAAGTCCCGATTCTAAGCCGTTAAACATGGTGCACTAAACTATTAAGTAGTCATCATATTGTGCTAGCTAAATGTTCATAACGTCTGCATCTGCTTCTGCAATAGGTCTGTCACCTAGCGGTGCATCAAGGACATAATTCTTCTGTGCAGCAATGAGGATAAACCTCAGATCACAGATCCAATCCGCATCATTGCTACTAACATTTTTCAACACAATTTTCTCTAGGAACATATCAAAATAAACATATGAAAGCAACAACGCGAGCTATTGATCTACAACATAATTTGCAAAATACTACCAGGACTAAGTTCATGATAAATTTAAGTTCAATTAATCATATTACTTAAGAACTCCCACTTAGACAGACATCTCTCTAGTCATCTAAGTGATCACGTGATCCAAATCAACTAAACCATAACCGATCATCACGTGAGATGGAGTAGTTTTCAATGGTGAACATCAATATGTTGATCATATCTACTATATGATTCACGTTCGACCTTTCGGTCTCCGTGTTCGAGGCCATATCGCATATGCTAGGCTCGTCAAGTTTAACTTCGAGTATTCGCGTGTGCAAAACTGGCTTGCACCCGTTGTAGATGGACGTAGAGCTTATCACACCCGATCATCACGTGGTGTCTGGGCACGACGAACTTTGGCAACGGTGCATACTCAGGGAGAACACTTCTTGATAATTTTTAGTGAGAGATTATCTTAAAATGCTACCGTCAATCAAAGCAAGATAAGATGCATAAAGGATAAACATCACATGCAATCAATATAAGTGATATAATATGGCCATCATCATCTTGTGCTTGTGATCTCTATCTCCGAAGCACCGTCGCGATCACCATCGTCACCGGCGCGACACCTTGATCTCCATCGTAGCTTCATTGTCGTTTACGCCATATATTGCTTCTACGACTATCGCTACCGCTTAGTGATAAAGTAAAGCAATTACAGGGCGTTTGCATTTCATACAATAAAGCGACAACCATATGGCTCCTGCCAGTTGCCGATAACTTCACTTACAAAACATGATCATCTCATACAATAAAATATAGCATCACGTCTTGACCATATCACATCACAACATGCCCTGCAAAAACAAGTTAGACGTCCTCTACTTTGTTGCTGCAAGTTTTACGTGGCTGCTACGGGCTTAGCAAGAACCGTTCTTACCTACGCATCAAAACCACAATGATAGTTCGTCAAGTTGGTGCTGTTTTAACCTTCGCAAGGACCGGGCGTAGCCACACTCGGTTCAACTAAAGTTGGAGAAACGGACACCCGCTAGTCACCTGTGTGCAAAGCACGGCGGTAAAATCAGTTTCGCGTAAGCGTACGCGTAATGTCGGTCCGGGCCGCTTCATCCAACAATACCGCCAAACCAAAGTATGACAAGCTGGTAAGAAGTATGACTTGTATCGCCCACAATTCACTTGTGTTCTACTCGTGCATATAACATCAACGCATAAAACCTAGGCTCGGATGCCACTGATGGGGAACGTAGTAATTTCAAAAAATTTCCTACGCACACGCAAGATCATGGTGATGGCATAGCAACAAGAGGGGAGAGTGTCCGTCCACGTACCCTCGTAGACCGTAAGCGGAAGCGTTATGACAACGCGGTTGATGTAGTCGACGTCTTCACGAATCGACCGATCCAAGCACCGAACGACGGCACCTCCGTGTTCAGACACGCCCAGCTCGATGGCGCCCCGGATCCAATCCAGCAAGCGTCGGGGATGAGTTCCGTCAAGACGACGGCGTGGTGGCGATGATGATGTTGTACGGCGCGCAGGCTTGGCTAAACTCGCGACGATATGACCGAGGTGGAATATGGTGGAGGGGGCACCGACACGGCTAAGGAACGATCCGTAGATCAACTTGTGTGTCTATGGGTGCCCCCGCCCCGTATATAAAGGGGAGAGGAGGAGGGGCGGCCTAAGGGGAGGCGCCCTAGGAGGGGGAAACCTACTCCAGTAGGTTTCCTTCCTTCCTATTCCAAGAAGGAGGGAAGGAAGGTGGGAGAGGGGAAGGCAAGGGGCGCCGCCTTCCTTGTCCTATTCGGACTCAAGGGAGGCGCGCCACTTGCCCTGGCCGGCCCCTCTCTCTCTCCAATAGGGCCCATCAAGGCCCATTACCTCCCGGGGGGGTTCCAGTAACCCTCCGGTACTCGGTTTTCTCGAAAACACCGGAACACTTCCGGTGTCCGAATATAGTCATCCAATATATCAATCTTTATGTCTCGACCATTTTGAGACTCCTCGTCATGTCCGTGATCACATCCGGGACTCCGAACAACCTTCGGTACATCAAAACTTATAAACTCATAATAAAACTGTCATCGTAACATTAAGCGTGCGGACCCTACGGGTTCGAGAACTATGTAGACATGACCTAGAACTATTCTCGGTCAATAACCAATAGTGGAACCTGGATGTTCATATTGGTTCCCACATATTCTACGAAGATCTTTATCGGTCAAACCGCATAACAACATACGTTGTACCCTTTGTCATCGGTATGTTACTTGCCCGAGATTCGATCGTCGGTATCCAATACCTAGTTCAATCTCGTTACTGGCAAGTCTCTTTACTCGTTCCGTAATACATCATTTCATAACTAACTCATTAGTTACAATGCTTGCAAGGCTTAGGTGATGAGTATTACCGAGAGGGCCCAGAGATACCTCTCCGACAAACGGAGTGACAAAACCTAATCTCAAATTACGCCAACCCAACATGTACCTTCGGAGACACCTGTAGTACTCCTTTATAATCACCCAGTTACGTTTGTGACGTTTGGTAGCACCCAAAGTGTTCCTCCGAACGGGAGTTGCATATCTCATAGTTACAGGAACATGTATAAGTCATGAAGAAAGCAATAGCAACATACTAAACGATCAAGTGCTAGGCTAACGGAATGGGTCATGTCAATCACATCATTCTCCTAATGATGTGATCCATTAATCAAATGACAACACATGTCTATGGTTAGGAAACATAACCATCTTTGATTAATGAGCTAGTCAAGTAGAGGCATACTAGTGACACTCTGTTTGTCTATGTATTCACAAATGTATTACGTTTCCGGTTAATACAATTCTAGCATGAATAATAAACATTTATCATGATATGAGGAAATAAATAATAACTTTATTATTGCCTCTAGGGCATATTTCCTTCACTTTTCTCGTCGCCTGTTGCAGCATCGTCGTCCCTAATCATATCTTTTCTCGTCTGCAACTTCGGTGGCATCAGATGCGGCGGAGGGGGGTGGAGGCTTGTTGAGGAGGTGCACGTGGGAGGCGGCGGCCTGCTCGCCGGAGGAGAAACATGTGAGAAAAATGGGAAAGGGGATCACCCCCATGCTGAAGGGAGGGGAGGCCGGTGACTCCATGACGGCCGGCGGACAATATCCGACAGGGGAGGCAAGCCGTCTTAGAGGAACAACGCGCATCTGGCCGAAGATGCTCGGCGAGGGGCTGGGCAAAGGCTGTAGTCAGCATGAATGAGTTCCGATGCTTTTTCTATTGTGAAATAAAGAAGGAGAAAGAGAGAAATATGCGCGTGTGTGAGAAGACGGGATGCACTGAACCGCAAGCATTTTCCGATTTTTTTTTCCTATGGTTATTATTACAATTTGTATTCCGCACATACCGCGAAAGCAGACGAGCAAATGCAGACCATGCAACGCTATTGTGCCGGCCATGTAAGACGGTCCTTCTAGTTTTATAAAAGTTATGTCCATTTTCTCTCTCTATCGGGTTTCTTTCTTTTTCCATTTTTATTTTGAGGTTTATTTTTTATTTTATTTTAATATTTATGAATATTATTTGGAAAATTCATTTTTTTTCTTCAAAATTGCGAACATTTTAAAATATTTTGTGAAGATTTTCATATTCATTAACATTTTTGAATCTAGATTGTTTTTTAAATTTATGAAGAAATTTAAAACACGTGAATATTTTTGAGAATTCATGAATATATGTTTCATATTCGGGATTTTTTTCTAAATTTCTAAAATAAATTTAAATTCATGAATGTTTTTTACAATTTGTATTTTTTAAAAATTCACAAAATAACTGTGAGTTTTTTAAATGGAAAGTGTTTCAATAGAAACACAAAACGAAATAAAATAAATAGTTTAAAACCGAGCAGATTTATTTGCCAACGTAATATCCACTTAGCGCTACATGAGCCACACCCATGTGCGCTTGCTCGCAAATCCTGAGTGTTCCACTCCCGCTGTTCACCTTTTTAAGGTGTCGTAGACATTTCAGACAACGTGTAAAATAGCTCAAATTTAGTTGTCTGAAACGACTTTAAAAGTGGACAGAGGGACTATAAACTTTTGGAAAACATTTTAATAAAAAACCAACGCAAATAAAAAAAAGCATGCTGAAAAGATGATAAAGAAAAAAACGGCAACACTATACAAACATGGCGCTACATGGGGCGAGGGGAGTAATGCTACACGCACGGGTGGGTTTTATGGATTAACGGGTTGTGATTATGTGGCAGTTTTTGATTCGAAATTAGAAGGGAGGCGGGGCCCATAAGTCGGGAGGGGGGGCTACTGCGTGTTTGCTTGCTATCCTGCATGTTACACGTGGGACATGACCTCTCAGATTTTATGTTGTTACGGTCGGTTGATTCAATTTCGTTTTTACCTCTGCTAGGTTGGGCTTTCGTAATGCTCAGGATGGTTGGTGTTCTTATTCGCTGGCACTGGCTTGGCTTGATGCTCCATGTTTTACTTATTTTGAGAGGACTGAAATTATTTGGTGTTTGGCGGTATTATCAATACACATTTTAGTCTCGGTGACGACCAGTAGTAAAAATGTGAGCTCCGTTTTAGCCTACGGAACTAATCGACCACAAACACAACACACACACCGAGACGTAACACAAAGAACAACATACTACTGTCATGACAGCTTGTGACAGGACCAAATAACCTGAATGTGCAAAATAACCACAAATAAATAGGCCCACCAACGAATCCCAAAGCCCCAACGCACGTAGTGACAACATACCTAAGGAGCTAAGAATTTTTGAATAATTTTCAAATTCACAAACATTGTATTGATACAAACTTTTTTTAGAATTTTTAAACAATTTAAAATTTGTGATTTTTTTAGAACTTGCAAATATTTCTTCATATTCATGATTTAAAAAATTCACAAACATTATTTAAATTTGTAAATAATTATAGAATATGTGAACATTTTCAAAAATTCGTGAGTAGGATTTTTGTTTCATATTCATGATTTTTTTATATTTATGAACATTGCTTAAATTTGCAAACATTTAAAAAACTTGGTCAACATCTTTGGAAATTCATAGCCAAATTAGATTTCTAAATATTATTTTAATATTTGAAAAGTGTTTTAACAGAAAAAATGACCGAAATCGCCAATCCCCAACAGACCATGCTGAGCCCGCCAGTAGCAGGAGCAGCCCGAGGCATGCTCCAACATGTTGAGCTTAGGCAACAAGCCTTGCCAACTCTTCTCCTCTACCCTACTCGGCCCGCTCCTCGACAATGAAGTTGTCGCCGGCCGTACGCTTCTTTCTCCCACTCCTCCACCTGCCATGTGCTCCCTTTTCCTCATCCACAATGTCGACGCTCAATCCTCCACACAATTTACTGAAAAACTTGAAGATTTTAGACACAAAAGAGCTCATCAGCAATCATTGTACCAGACGTAGATCAAAAGCAAGCGACAGCTCAAACACGTCGGCTGTTGTAGGCTTCTTGCCTATACAACCAAATTGCAACTGGGCAACACACAAATGACTATTTTTTTACCAGGGCGAGAATGTTTTTTTCTGGTACTGTCATGCAGGAACAACAACCTAATTATCCTTGCAGGCGAGGTCCACTTCGAGGAAAGAACATTGGACCTCTCCTAGGACACTATTCCTATTGAGCTTACTAATTATAAGGATTCCATTACATCGAGCGCAAACACTAAGTACTAAAATCTTTTTGGCATGACAATAACATGTCAAGTTGATCACAACCCGAGCCGTTTACAAATTGTCATGCCAAATAATATAAAACATTCATTATACTGTGTAGATGAGAGCATCAACAATTGGACCCCTATTTCCTCCTCAAACGTTAAAAAAGCCATCTGATCAGTGTCCGGTCAAAAAAAGTGACCCAACATGACCATTCACTTTCTTCCTAAACGTCCGGACTGACCAACGTATCTCAAAGCAAGACCAAATCCTCGGGCAATATGAGAGTGCCCGGTTACGCCAGGGCAGTGCTCCACATCAGCTCCAATCAACACATGACGCCACTTGCAGCCATTGTGATGAGAAAGCCATGACGGCAACGACTGTTGGGGAACGTAGTAATTTCAAAAAAAATTCTACGCACACGCAAGATCATGGTGATGCATAGCAACGAGCGGGGAGAGTGAGTCCACGTACCCTCGTAGACCGAAAGCGGAAGCGTTAGCACAACGCGGTTGATGTAGTCGTATGTCTTCATGATCCGACCGATCCAAGTACCGAATGTACGGCACATCCAAGTTCAGCACATGTTCAGCTCGATGACATCCCGCGAACTCCGATCCAGCAGAGCTTCACGGGAGAGTTCGGTCAGCACGACGGCGTGATGACGGTGATGATGTTGCTATCGATGCAGGGCTTCGCCTAAGCACCGCTACGATATGAACGAGGTGGAATATGGTGGAGGAGGGCACCGCACACGGCTGGGAGAGATCTCAACAGATCAACTTGTGTCTAGAAGTGCCCCCTGCCCCCGTATATAAAGGAGCAAGGGGGAGGCCGGCCGGCCCTGTAGGACGCGCCAGGAGGAGGAGTCCTCCTCCTAGTGGGAGTAGGACTCCCTCTTTCCTAGTCCCACTAGGAGGGGGAAGGAAGGAGAGGGGGAGGGGAAGGAAAGAGGGGGCGCAGCCCCTCCCCTAGTCCAACTCGGACTAGGCCCATGGGGGGCGCGCGGCCAGCCCTCGTGGCTTCTCCTCTTTTTCCCTTAAAGCCCACTAAGGCCCATATGTACTCCCGTATTCCCGAACTCCACCGATACTCCGAAAAATACCCGAATTACTCGGAACCTTTCCGATGTCCGAATATAGTCGTCCAATATATCGATCTTTATGTCTCGACCATTTCGAGACTCCTCGTCATGTCCCCGATCTCATCCGGGACTCCGAACTACCTTCGGTACATCAAAACACATAACTCATAATATAAATCGTCACCGAACTTTAAGCATGTGCACCCTACGGGTTCGAGATGATAAAAGGGAAACTAAAGACACATGTACAAAAACCTCCTACAGGAATACACAAGGAAATAATACAATGGGTCAAAATAAATAATGAGGATCATCTCCATACCATTTTGCATTTCTCGACAAATATAATCTGTTTGGCTATTCTAAGTGGTTCTTTTTTTCTGGGTAAAGAGGAACTTGTCATTTTGAATTCTTGGGTTTAGGAATTCTTCTATAATTTAAATGACTCAACAAAAGCTTTTTTTATTCTTTTAGTTATTGATTTTTTTTGTTGGATTTCACTCCACCCGTGGTTGGGAACTAGTAATTCGTTGGGTCTACAACGATTTTGGATGGGCTCCTAACGAGCTTATTTTCACTATTTTTGTTTGTAGTTTTCCAGTAATTCTAGATACATGTTTGAAATTTTGGGTCTTTTTTTGTTTAAACCGTCTATCTCCTTCACTTGTTGTCATTTATCATTCAATTAGTGAAGCATAAATTCATTCGATCTCCCGATATTAATATTAATCAAATTAGCAAGCATCTTTTTTTAGAAAGAAAGCCCTTTTCCATTTTAGCAAAATTCTTTCTATTTATACCTAGCTTTGAAGCAGCTACATGGTACTGGCATTTTGTACACGTGGTTCGGTTATTCCCATTTGTCTCTTTTGATGTCGCAAAGTTGAAACCAAGAAATATCTGTTACCTTCCTGATGTTTCCGAACACTTTCAATAAAACCGTCTCGTAGAAGTATTTTAACAATGTTTTCGGTAATATTTGTAGATACTACTCGAATTGTTCCTTTTTTATTCATGTCCGCATTTCTTATAGAGGTTAGTAAATCAGCAATAGTGTCCTTGCCCATAAGACTCTAATTCTAGGTTCCTCCTAATTTTTCTATAATCAACATTATTAGTACTGTCAACGCAAGACCAAACGATGGCAGTTTCCTTGTCGACATAAAGGGCCAAAGAGCCCCCAAACCAAAGTCTGAGATCGAACTCATACATGTTGTGACTTGACAGCCAAGACTTCCGGTTTTTCCTGGTTTTCTCCCTTTTCTCGAAGGTTTGCTGCTCACTTTGCACTAGTGAATTATTCTATTCTTCTCCTTTGGTTCGATCGTGGGAAATCAGAATTCACCATTGAATCCTGTGGATTAGCTCCCTTCCGAAATCAGTTTGTTGCCCTGCAAAGTCTTTGACCTTGGGTATATGAGTAGGAGACTTAGGACAGTAGCGTCGATAGGCAGTAGGGCAAGCAGCCGGATTGATAGATAGTTATTAGGATAGTGGGTAAGCTACTTAGGCTAGGGAATAGGTACACATAGGTCAGATACGCGGGCAAGTCTCAATAACCAAAGTAGGAGTTGACGAGTGACTTTCTTCTTCTCTATTCCTTCTTACTGGACTGGACGGATTCCTTTCTGTAAATTGAGTTAATGGAGTAAAGAAAGAAGCTAGTACAGTAGGCATTCTTATTTCGTAAAATAAGTCACTGGTAGGCAAGATTTTCTCTCGAGAGTTAGAGCTTCGAGACGACTTTCACAGATGTTCAATCTTGCGAGGCTAATGAGCCAGATTTTTAGTACTCTCCTGACCTGTTAGAGGCCACTGTAGGATCGAAAGTATGTCTAGAGGGGGGGTGATTAGACTACTTGACAATATAAAAATTCTGCCTTTTGACAAAGAACAGTTTTTGGCAGATTCACAATTATGATCAAGTCAAGCATCACCCTACACATGCAATTCTAGAGTATAGGCAGCGGAAAGTAAATTGCACATGTAGTAAAGAGAGGTGGAGAAGAGCAAACGCAATTTTGGAGACGCGGTGATTTTTCTCGTGGTTCCGATAGGTGGTGCTATCGTACTTCCACGTTGATGGAGACTTCAACCCACGGAGGGTAACAGCTGCGAGAGTCCACGGAGGGCTCCACCCACGAAGGGTCCACGAAGAAGCAACCTTGTCTATTCCATCATGGCCTACGCCCACGGAGGGCTAGCCTTACTCGGGGTAGATCTTCACGAAGTAGGCGATCTCCTTGCCCTTACAAACTTCTTGGTTCAACTCCACATCTCGATGACGGAGGCTCCCAAGCGACACCTAACCAATCTAGGAGGCACCACCCTCCAAAAGGTAATAGATGTTGTAGATGATGATGAACTCCTTGCTCTTGTGCTTCAAATGGTAATCTCCCCAACACTCAACTCTCCTCACTGATTTGGCTGTGGTGGAAGAAAGGATTGAGTGGAAAGCAACTTGGGAAGGCTAGAGATCAAGCTTCATATGGTGGGAGTGGAGCAACTTGATCTCAACACAAGGGTAGGTAGTTCTCTTCTCGAAATGTAAGGTAGGAGTGGTAGTTCTTTCGATGGCTCTCTCCACGAATGAAGAGGGGTGGAGGGTATAAATAGCCTCCACACAAAATCCAACCGTTACACACATTTGAGCAATCTCGGTGGGACCGAAGTTGACAACTCGGTGAGACCGATAGTTCAAATAATGTGAGCGTTGGGATTTTCGTGGGACGAAAATACAATCTCGGTGAGTCCGATTCGTGCAATGACAAGAGCATGCCAATTTCGGTGGGACCGACTTCATCATCTCGGTGACACCGATTTGATGATGAAGGTTCTGAAGCTTGGCAACTCATGTTTGGTGAGACCGAGTTCGAATCGGAAAATCCGAGTTTGCTAGGGTTTGGCTTATGGCTGAGGTGGTTCATCTCGGTGTGAATGAGTTTGGAAAATCGGTGGGACCGAGACTACTTATGAGTGTATATGGCGGTGAAAGTTGCTTGATAGTTTAGGAGATGTATCACTAAGCACTTGAGCAACCAGATCATCATCATAACCTCATCCCTTTTAATAGTATTGGCTTTTCCTATGGACTCAATGTGATCTTGGATCACTAAACCAAAAATGGAGTCTTGAGCTTTTGCCAATGCTTGCCTTAGCATTTTGAGGGTCCACTTCTTGAGTCCTTGCCATACCCACATCCTTGAACTCTCTGAAATGATTCTCAAGTAACTATTAGTTCAATGATATATATGTTGTTATTAATTACCAAAACCACCCGGGATTAGTTGCACTTTCAATCTCCCCTTTTGGTAATTGATGACAACATATAGATCAAAGCTTCGACAAAGGATATAATCAATGAATAATATCGTCGCTTTGAGAAGTATGTGATAAGTAAGAGATCCCCCTAAATTTGTGCATTATTTAAGATTTGCGTTTGAATGCAAATGCACAATCGATTAGGATCATGGGTCACTCTTCCACGTCACATACATCTTGGTGGAGCGCACAAAATGATAAGAATGAACAACATGCACCCAATCACCAAGACATGAGTAAATGGTCATACGAGATATGAATGGCATATGATAAGCATTAAGCACACATTAAAGCATAGTACGACCAAGCACTCATTAAGGTAGAATTAAACGGAGTATCAAACACACTGAATGTCTCGAAAACCAAAAGTATCTCAAAGAAACCGCAAAAGAACGAAAGAGCAAAAGCGCAAAGACAACAACACTCTCTCTCTCGAAGTCCTATGATCTATACAATTTCTCCCCTTTGGCAACAAGTTACCAAAAGTTCGAAAAAGCATAGAGCTAAGCGTCCTTGTGGACTCTCTGGCGGCTCCGTGCAGGTTGATGTCGGAGTGGATATGACAAGATCGGGAAGACTTGGTGATGTCTCATCTTTGGAGGAGTGGTCACTTTGGAGCTGGAGTTGGAGTAATCTTTGGAACTGTGGGAGGTCTTTGAAGCTATAGTCCCGTGTCGACCATGGAATAGCGGTGATCGGGTCCTTTGGGAACGAGCGATCTGTCGATGAGAATCTGGACTAAGTCATCCCGCAACTCACGATAAGTTCTTCCTTCTCCGCTTTGCTTCCTCAATGTCCGCCTCGAGCTTGTTGACGGTCACTTGTACTTGATCGACTTCACATCCAGGCGTGGATCTTGTCTTCAACAATCCTCTCTAAGCTCTCCTGAGACTGTACAATGCTGGCCAGGCGTTGTTCAATCCTTTGAGTAGCTTCAAGAATTTGCTCTCCGAAACTCTTTGGTTTAGCTGCTGCTGCTGCTTCCTTGTCAGCTTTGGCTTTCTTAGCAGCTTCGATCTTGGCTTGACCTTCAACAGATGTCGGATCCTCCTTATCCATCACAACAACATTGTCTTCATGCTCTGGCTGCAACGGTAAATGTTCTCTATCCAACAAGAATGTGCCCGTGCCAAACTTGGCATTGATAAGCATCTGAATCTGCGGGGCAAATCCACATGACCTTTTCGGTCATTGCAATCCTCTTAATGGTTTCTACCATCAAGTCCATCACCTTGAAAGGTGCTTTCTCATCAAGTATGTGCAGCATGTTGATAGAGTACCCTCGATCATGCGATGATCTCCGATTTTGGGCATCAAGGTATGCCTCAAAATGGTATTAGTGGTAGGTAAGCCTGCACGAGATAGTAGATCGAGCGAGCTTCAGATTCCCAAATCCTTTGCTGGAATCTCTTTGTACATGTTCTTCATGGATTCATGATTCTTCTTTGGAATCCCATATACATCAATATCATCTTCTCGTTGCACTGGAGCATTCAGAATTTCTGCCCATTCTTCAACAGAAGAAGAAAATCTTTGACCTTCAGTCATCCACATAATCTTCCCATCAGGGTAGAAGTGAGCTGTGGCATAGAATTGCATTATCATCTCATCGTTCCAACTGGTCAATTTCTGACCTACAAAGTCTGCAACTCCACATGCAGTGAAACTTTCATGCACATGTGGAAAGAAATCTCTGTGCTCTTCGCTGTCAATGTACTTCCAGTCGACATATCGGGTGTCTGCGACTATGGGCTTCTTGTCCATCAGCACGGTCTCATAGAAGTCCTGCTGCTCTCTGGTGTGAAATCTGGGATCTACAGCAGTTCTTCTCCTCACGGCATATGGGTCAGTTTGTCTCCATAGCCTGAGACCTTTATCTTTCCTTTCCTTCATATTCTCAGCTTGAGGATGAGCATCATTATGTAGTGGCAGTTTTGGACGAAGTTTCTGCAAAACTGGTCCTTCATCATCCGACTCAGCTGGTGGCACATTATCCTTGTTCTTTTCAAACGCTGGAATGTTTCTGACGGTCTTCTTGGGCTTGGCGGCGAGGCTTTCTTTGGAGCTGCCTTAGCTGGAGCAGATTTCTTGGGCTTTGATGTGGCTCCGGCCTTAATGGCATCACCCATGAACTTTGGCTTCGAGAAGGAGGCTGGGGTGCTTCCTCTTCCTCATCCTCTCTCGCTGCATCATCATGCACTAATCTCTTTCTCTTGGTGGTTTTCTTCACTTTGCTTGTAGCTGCCTCTCCCAAATTCAGCTTCTTAGCAACAGTTGACTGCTTGACTTTGCTGGTGCCCTTCTTAGTTTGTTGACTTTGTTGTTCTTTGGCAACAACCTTCCTTTTGGGCTTTGAGGTCACCTCTTCCTCAACAACAAAATCTGAATCCTCATCATCTGAATTCCTTTTCTTTCTAGCTCTGGTGGCTGCAGGAGGCAAGCCACTTGGTGTACTCCTCTCACCATCATCAGATGAGCTACTAGGATCAGGACTAGTGCCTGCCTCAGGAATGTCTGCAATGGGTGTCTCGACACATCACCGGCATCGACATGGTGACAACCTGTGAATAGATAAGGTGTAGGCAGAGAAGAAGAGTCATCACAAACTGCAGAAGTTTTTGCAAAAAAATGAGTTCAAATTTTAGTATTAAGTTTTCACAGAAGACATTTGGTCGGACGAGTTTAAGGTTCGGTGAATCCGAAGTGTTAAACAGGAGCTTGTCACACCACTTTCGGTTTGACCGAAGTGGGTTTCGGTCCTGCCGAAAACACTAGGGTTTCACAGAATCTTCATTTCGGTCACACCAATTTTGCACAACTCGGTTGGACCGAAGGGTGCAGTGCAATGGCCATAGGCCAAATCGGTCATACCGAAACTATAAAATCGGTTTCACTGAGTTGTGTTCCGCGGAAACCTAACCCTAAAACTTTTACTCGAATCTAGTTCAAACGAACTAATCTGGTGTACAGGAGGATTTCAATCGTGGCAAGACACTAGGCAATCCAAGCGTGCATTGAATCGGAGATGGGAGCACGAGTGGGATCAAAACTCACCCTAACTTGGTGGAGTTTTTCTACGGCGGCAACGGCGCGGAGAAGATGTCCGTTGACGGCGACGGAGACTGCGGCGGCGCCGACGGCATTTACAGCGCGACGATCCGGAGACCAAGGCGGCAACGGCAAGGGGTGTGGGGCTAAACGTTTGAAGGAGGAATCAGCGCGGCCCCGGGATATATACCCTTTTGTCGGTGGGACCGAGTTGTAAAACTCGATGGCACCGAGATGGATAACTGCTAGGCAGTTATGCACTTCGGTCACGCCGAAAATCACAACTCGGTTTCACCGAGGTGAAAACCTAGATCAGTCTAAATGCTTTCGGTTCGACCGAGTTTGAGTGAGTTGGTCTGACCGAAATCAATTAGAAGGTTTTGGAAGTTAGCCCTTGACGGATCGGTGGCTCCGAGTGCTCCTCACCCGGAGGGTCCGAAAATGACTTGTTCAAAATTTGTGATGTAAGCATGAATAGAATTTGAGACAAGAAAGCATAGATAGCTAGGGGAGGTACTTAGGCATTCTTGTCCATCCATTTGGTCAGAAAACTCAAAACGACCAAAACAACAAATGGATGTCCTCGAATGGATAAAATCATGCATCCAACATGCTCACACAATAAGATAGCAAATGAAATATGTGTCAAACATGCACAACCAAAACTCTAGCAACTAACACACAATTTGTCGATGACTAGGTCATCTTTATATGAGTATATTGACTTAGGAGCCAAATGAGAACATTTGATCATAGGTCATACTCATCGCTTAAGCACAAGTGGGGTTACCACTTTTACATAAAGCATTGATGTGTTCACATCATTTGAAGATGCTTTAGCTCAATTTTTAGAGCAAAGCTCCCCTAGATGTGAGAACCCCTTTTAAAGGGTCAAACTAACCTTGGGTTGTCGAGAAGACTTCATGTAGATGTTGAAGATGTGGATGCTCAATGTTGATGGAGATCATCAAGAGTTGGGAGCTATCCTTTGGATTGGGCACTTTCAATACCTACATGGGTTAGTCCCACAAGGAACAAACAAGGATATCCATGGACATAGATTGAAGTTCACAATAGATGATGTCCATGAAAGCAATGATTACCTTGTCCCTTGACTTACCAACAAGAGGGTTTGTGACTCCATGAACTAGTGCACGATGTGGAAGTTGATTGCACAAGTTTTTGCCAAAATGAATGTGAGTGAAGTATGTTGGCGGAGTCACCCTCAAGAACTTTCTAGTTCTTCTTCTTCGGGATCCACATCATCTTGATGGGAATCCTTGGGGTTGTAGTTGAGCTTGACGTTTCCTTGGGAACCCACTTGACCATGGCTTGAGGTGCTTCAACAAATGCATCAATCTCCTCTTGAAGCTTGTCCTTGCCTTTTAGCTTGTGGTCTTGTGGTGGAAGGTCATCTTGAGCTTGTTCCACATTGGAAGAAGTAGGATCATACTTCTCCTTTTGAGGAACAAACTGTGGAGTAGGATATTGACCTTCTTCCCATTCAACACCTTCGGCGTTGAACTTTCGCTCAAAGCCAATTCCTTGATTCTTCCGGTGCCTTCCTTGCTTGCGAATAATTTCCTCAAAGTTCTTGCTTCCGGCAAGGCTCTTGTAGACACCTTTCTCTATGATCCCTTTCAATAAACTATTTTCTTGCTCAAGTGTAACTTGGCTTGAAACATTGTTAGTGGAATCAAAAGAACTACTAGAAGCAACAATATTGGATTTAGCATGGTTATTGTTACTACTAGAGGAAGAATTTTTCTTATGCTTGTCATGCTTAGTCTTAATGGGTGGCAAGAAATTAGACAAGAGAAGTCGTTTGGCAAGATATGAAGAACTCTTCTTTCGAAGATCGTCATTGATTGCTTTTAGAAACTCATGTTCTTGCTCTAGAGTGAGCTTCTCGAAGCGTAGCTTCTCATGAGATCTTAGGAGCTCTCTATGATCTTCTTGAGTTGTTTCATGAGCTAACTTAAGAGTGTTTAGTTCTTTAGTTAGACGCTCAATCTCCTTCATAGCATTGTCATTCGACTCTTCTCGACTATAAAGGCTACTAGCATGTTCATCGTTACTAGGCTCACTGGGTTTATCAAGCAAGAGCTCATCTTCACCAAGCAAGTCATCCTCATCACTATTGAAGTCAATGAATTCAGGGTGTGATACCTTGGGGCCTTTAGCCATGAAGCATCTTCCAATTCCCTCATTTGGTGAATCAAATAAGTCGAGGAGTTGGAGTTGGAGGATACGAGAGCAAGACCGCAACACCTTCATCTTGACTGTAGTCGGAGTTGGAGTGATAGCTTCCTTCGGATTGATTGCTGAGTCGGAGCCGGAGACCCATTCACCTACATGAGCTTGATGTTTTCTTCTTGTGTAGCTCCTTGATGACTTGTCTTTCCTCTCCGAATCCTTGCTTCTCCGAGAGGGTCTTCGCTCATAACGATCATCTCTACTCCTTCTCTCTTTCCGAGGTGACTCATCTCTTGAGCTTCTTCTTCTTGGAGATTCTTCTCTTCTCTTGTGGGGAGCCGACACTCATTTGAGTAGTGTCGGGTCTTCCACAATTGTAGCAGATTCGATCACGACTAGAAGATCTCTTTTCATCATATGATCTAGACTTTGAGCTTCTCTCTTTGCCTCTATTCTTGTAGAATTTGTTGAAGTTCTTGACCATTAGGCTTATCTCTTCATTGGAAACTAACTTGTCACTTGAGGTTGTGGGAGCATCACTTGTAGCTTTGTAAGCACCACTTGACTTGTTGTGAAGCTCTTCCTTATCCTTAAGTGTCATCTCATGAGCAACAATTCTTCCAATGACTTGGTTGGCTTGAGATTCTTGTAGTTTGGCATCATTTGGATCAAAGTGCACACGGTGTCATACTTTCCATCCAAAGCTCGAGAATCTTCTTGATGATGAATCGGTCGGTCATTTCTTCGCTTCAAGCCGGCAATCTCATTTGTGATGAGAGCAAGCCTAGAGTACATTTCAGCGACTCCTTCACCATCCTTCATCTTGAACTTGTCAAGTTGACCTTGAAGAATATCTAGCTTTGATTCCTTCACGGACTCGGTACCTTCGTGCATTTCAACCAAAGTATCCCAAATCTCTTTTGCATTCTCAAGACGGCTGATTTTGTTGAACTCCTCGGGACACAAGGCATTGAAGAGAATGTCACAAGCTTGAGCATTGTTTTGCAACATCCGCAATTCTTCCGCTAGAAGCCGCGATCCGAACTTTTCCTTCCTCAAGAATTCACCTTGCATACCAACACAAATAATGCCCCATGCGCTGGGTTATGACCAAGAATATGCATTTTCATTTTATGCTTCCAACTAGCAAAATTTGTACCATCAAAGTAAGGACCTCTCTGAAAATTACCCTCACTAGACGCCATACTCTCCTAGGTTGTGAAACCAAGCTTATGGAGTCCAATGCAATGGAAACCAATACAATGGAGACCAAAGCTCGATACCACTTGTAGGATCGAAAGTATGTCTAGAGGGGGTGATTAGACTACTTGACAATATAAAAATTCTGCCTTTTGACAAAGAACAGTTTTTGGCAGATTCACAATTATGATCAAGTCAAGCATCACCCTACACATGCAATTCTAGAGTATAGGCAGCGGAAAGTAAATTGCACATGTAGTAAAGAGAGGTGGAGAAGAGCAAACGCAATTTTGGAGACGCGGTGATTTTTCTCGTGGTTCCGATAGGTGGTGCTATCGTACTTCCACGTTGATGGAGACTTCAACCCACGGAGGGTAACGGCCGAGAGTCCACGGAGGGCTCCACCCACGAAGGGTCCACGAAGAAGCAACCTTGTCTATTCCATCATGGCTCACGCCCACGGAGGGCTAGCCTTACTCGGGGTAGATCTTCACAAGTAGGCGATCTCCTTGCCCTTACAAACTTCTTGGTTCAACTCCACATCTCGATGACGGAGGCTCCCAAGCGACACCTAACCAATCTAGGAGGCACCACCTCCAAAAGGTAATAGATGTTGTAGATGATGATGAACTCCTTGCTCTTGTGCTTCAAATGATAATCTCCCCAACACTCAACTCTCCTCACCGATTTGGCTGTGGTGGAAGAAAGGATTGAGTGGAAAGCAACTTGGGAAGGCTAGAGATCAAGCTTCATATGGTGGGAGTGGAGCAACTTGATCTCAACACAAGGGTAGGTAGTTCTCTTCTCGTAAATGTAAGGTAGGAGTGGTAGTTCTTTCGATGGCTCTCTCCACGAATGAAGAGGGGTGGAGGGGTATAAATAGCCTCCACACAAAATCCAACGTTACACACATTTGAGCAATCTCGGTGGGACGAAGTTGACAACTCGGTGAGACCGATAGTTCAAATAATGTGAACGTTGGGATTTTCGTGGACCGAAAATACAATCTCGGTGAGTCCGATTAGTGCAATGACAAGAGCATGCCAATTTCGGTGGGACCGACTTCATCATCTCGGTGACACCGATTTGATGATGAAGGTTCTGAAGCTTGGCAACTCATGTTTCGTGAGACCGAGTTCGAATCGGAAAATCCGAGTTTGCTAGGGTTTGGCTTATGGCTGAGGTGGTTCATCTCGGTGTGACTGAGTTTGGAAAATCGGTGGGACCGAGACTACTTATGAGTGTATATGGCGGTGAAAGTTGTCGATAGTTTAGGAGATGTATCACTAAGCACTTGAGCAACCAGATCATCATCATAACCTCATCCCTTTTAATAGTATTGGCTTTTCCTATGGACTCAATGTGATCTTGGATCACTAAACCAAAATGGAGTCTTGAGCTTTTGCCAATGCTTGCCTTAGCATTTTGAGGGTCCACTTCTTGATCCTTGCCATACCCATATCACTGAACTCTCTGAAATGATTCTCAAGTAACTATTAGTTCAATGATATATATGTTGTTATTAATTACCCAAACCACCCGGGGATTAGTTGCACTTTCAGCCACCCTAATAAGCAGAGATTGCCGGGAAAATGTTGCTCAATAAGATAGTAACCAACTCGAAAAAGGAGACCCTGGCGTAACAAGTGGTGATCTCTGTACTAGAATAGAAGCCCTGCTACGTCCGTGCACTTGACAAAGGGGAACAAGATGACCGAGTCTATCCGAACCGCAGACGCACTTTTCAGATCAATGACGGCCTCTCTAGCAGAGCTGGGCGCCGGGGCCCTGGATGCCCTAGCGATCGGCACATTAGGGGAGTACTTGCCCGGGTTTCTCGGCCTGGTATCCTTATCCTCGTGTTCATGATATCTACATTCAACTGTGCCCCGGAGACACGGTCGAAGCACGCCCGCCCCGTGTGCGTCTTTCACGACATGCTCTGGTCCCGGGGCTTTGGGACGAGCCCTATTTCTTTAGACGAATCTGCACTAGAACTCACTTTTGAAACCCGTTGAAGGAAATCCCGATAAAGAGAGGGAATGTGCCGAGGGGAGAGAACTCAAAGATAACTCAAGCTAGACTGAAAGGTGCAAAAGTTGTGTCAATGGATTCGTTTGATCAAAGACTTGAGATAACGGGTATGTGCCAAAAAAGGTCTCATAAGTAGTTATTTATAAAATTGAAGTTGAAGTTGGAGTTACCAAAGTTTGGGGAGTCGGATCAACCAAAGTAGACCTTGATCGAAAGGCACCACAAGGCGAACCAATAGAGTGTGGTGTAAGCGGTGAAGCAGAATAGGAATTGGAACTGCTTGAACTAGAAAAGGCTAAGTTGCCGAATTCTGAAATCACTACAGGCATAGTGCAGGAAATTGTGGTCCTCAAAACAATGTGTCCCCATGATCATTTTACATCACGATATCTTTTTCTTCTGGTTATGTGTTTTCCTCTCCACTTTTCTTTGTATTTCATTTATGGAATCGTCCGGGCAGAAACGA
>CM038141.1:380150068-380169734 GCA_021437245.1 Aegilops speltoides
CGACAGCAAAGAAATGGTCTTCTTAGGTTTGGCAATTTTACTACCTCCTGTCGAAGAGCCGTCCATCTACTTACTGCCTGCGACCGCCTTCTTGTCGCCCGCCTTTTTCTCTCCCCTCTTAGTGAACCCACTTTCTTTAGTAAAGCGGTTTGTAATCCATTCACTTCTTGACTTTCCATGGGTTTCTTAGAGAGCAGGTGGTTCTCGGGGAATCAGAAATAGCTGCATTAGCAGCATCTCGCTACAACTCCCTTGGCAACCCTAGCACCAACAGGAACAACTCAGTTCAAGCTAGCAACAACTAAAAAGTTCTACTTCCTCGAACAAGAGCTTGCTTTTAGTTCACGTTAGCTACATTCGTTTTAATAGAAAGATGGGAAAGGCTAGGTTAGCAGAAGACTATGCTTGTGCCACAAACTTATTGCTTCGGAGAAGCATTTCTTCAATGAATCTTACTCAGTACAGTATTCACAAGGGACCTGTATCTAAATATTCTGTTCTAACATTCCAATTTTGGTTGGAAGTTTCTCAAATGAAAGAGCACAACCCTTTCCATCACTTCTCTACATCTTGGCATTCGGAGCTAGGAGCAAAGAAGAGAAGTCAATCGGAAGAATCGTAAAAGCACGGAGCTCAAACACTGCGTTCTACACTTTAATTTTGTTTTGTATCTACGAAACAGAGTGAAAAGAAATCATCTCATCCACCGCTAACTAAACAGGTGAAACTAGCTCTTCTTTGGTTTCCACAGGTCCAAGTTGGGGCAAAACTTGCTCTTTTCCGCAAAAGTCTATCAGACTAGGTGACGCGACACGCGACATAGGTAGTAAAGTAGTGATTTTGGGCCCAATTCATACTTATTTTTGATTGGAATTCTTATCCTAGCTCGGCCTACTCATGAGATGTTAGCCTTGACTGATTACATAAAGCATAGCACTTCGATCGATTTGAATATTCCATTCCCTATTTCCTTGGCGCTTTCACCATTAACCCATGGGTGCCAAGACCATCCCGGCTCTTTCTTCTTCTACTTCATATAATAGAACACAAGGATCGAACCTACTTTGCTTTAAGTCTGTTTACTTTTTAACGCCGTCTCACGGAGAGACAAGATGAGAGAGAGAGAGGAAGCTGAACGACAAGAGCCGATTTAAGTCCAATCAAGTTGAGGCCTGGAAAGAGTTAAGAAAAACACCTTCTACCTGCATTCATGGGTGCTCAATGATAGATTCCACATCGAGATAGGCAAAGCGGGATATAGCTCGTTTATTACCTCAAAGAAAACAAGAAACAAGTCTTTTCTAACCATGGAACACGAGAATAGTATGCACGGGAGAAGGATTTAGGGAAAGGTACACGATGATTTTTGAGTCTATAGGGAAGATTCCACCAGCCCCAATTGCTTTGGGTGAGAGATCAAACCTCCACTCGTTTACGGTTTCGCTTTCTCCCTAGGGAAAGAAGATATGAGACTTTTCGAAGAATGCAATCCCCGCATTCGGCCCTGCTCTGCAAATCAACATCCCGAAGATCTACGGTCACCATAGTCTTCGATCCACTAATAAGGTTCCGCGCTCGAGATGATGTGATCTGAATGAAAAGATAGATACATCCGAGCTGCCCAAGGATATGGTGCAGGTACCGATCTGCTATGATAAGGGGAGATCCTAGTACTCAAAAGGCTGGGTAAATTTCGAAATTAAGCGGAGGAAATCCACCAATAAGAGAGTAATAGAAAATACTGTTATCATGAAGAAATTCTTTCAATCCATTAAGAAGATACTTAATTCGTTATACAATAGAGATGGGGGAAAAGATGATGATAAAAAACTCCCCAATAATAAGAAATCCAAGAAAAAAGATATAACGGACGAGGAAGGAGCTAAAGAACCTATCAACAATGATGCATCTAGTGGCAGTAATGATGCATCTACTTCTACTTCGCCTAACCCTAATGATGGTTCTAGTTCCACTAATGATGGAACAAATCCAAATGTGAAACTAGTGCACCTAAGCACGACGATCATGGTATAATCCACCATTTTATATGGGGTGGTGGTAGTTCAAACGGTGGAGATAGTTCCAATAGCGGTTGGACTTCCTACTTGAATTCACCTATTGATAGATTTGTGAAAAATAGAAAAACATTTACCAATTTAGATCAAAGAGGTCTAAATGGTTTTATTGGCAAAATAATAGGGTTTACAGGTCCAACAACAATTGTTCTTCCATTCTTTTATAACAGTTGGTTGCCGAGGATAGGTTTGTTTTCCATGTTTGTTAGAGAGCCACACGACTTTCAAATAGGAGTTAGCGTACGACCATATACCACGTTTCACAATTATGGAACTCTAGTTATGGAATATGTATATATAAAATATTTGTTCCATGCTCAGGTTTCCAATCTCGGGGAAGACATGCTTTCTCGCTCTCGGCACATCTTTGCTAGGGATTCTTCTCTACCTTCTTGCGTTGAGATGCCATCAACTCTTTCCTGGGGAATCAGGTCAATACAATACTCTTGGAAAAGTAAGCTATAGCAGATCCTTGAGTATAGAGAAAAAGGAATGGAGTTTCATTAGCTCTCTGCGCACATCCAGTATAATACCTTTGTGAGCCCCTACGGAAAGGGGTGCCGTGTTCTCTTTACAATGGGGTGATCCTGGTTTCCAAAACCTGCTAGTTGGTTGTATCTTTTCTATTGGCAATCCCCAATCCGTTGCTTGTTAGATTCTGAACAAAACAAGCCGATACCGATTCGGTGTTTATCCAATGGAGGCTCGTATCTCTTCCATGTGAGACCAGTGACCTCAGATCATCCGGACTTATGTGATGGAATAGCTTCATTATGAGTTGAAGCAGCCTCAGCTACTATTCCTACTAAGGAGGAGTCGCCTTTTTCAATTCCCTCCCTTTTGCAATCCCATGTTGATGTAAGGAAGCTGCTTTAGAGTATTGGCAAAAAAACATTACATGGAGGTCCAGATCTCCTTGCGTTCGTTGGTGGTTGACTACCGAAAGGGCGAGAATAGCAGCAGTGAGGAAGCATACCACCCAAAGCAAGACGTGAAAACCTTCTTCGTATCCAAAAGCCCCTTTTAGTCTGTCTAGCCTTAGTATTTATGATACATAATCGCATCTTCTCCCCCTTTCTCGTATCTCCACGGAAGTAAGTACTGGTATGATCGGAACTAGTATTTAGATATATGTGACCCCTAAGCGGTTTGACTCGTTGATGGTATACGGAACTTCCTTCTGCGAAAGGTCGAGTTAAATAAATCAAGCTTGTAGAAAAAGCGAGTACCGGTATTTTATGGTGATGGTGAGGATGACTAACCTCGCTCTTGCAACCATGAATATTTTCTAGATACTATGGGCATATACCTTCTTCCGAAGGGTCCCCGTCCTATATTTTTCGCCTTCCGCTCTGGAATCGACTATTGGTGGGTTGTAACGTGAACCTATGGATCTCAATGAACAGCTTCGATACCACAAAAGGATGGGCAAGAAAGACAACAGGTGTTGAGCCAAAGCCCTAGTTCATGCTACAAGCATGGGTTATTGTAAAATAACACATGTCATTTGGATACTTCTCTTCAACTCCAAAGTACCGCCTTGTTGTCGCCCGCCTTTTTCTCTCCCCTCTTAGTGAACCCACTTTCTTTAGCAAAGCTGTTAGGGAACGTAGTAATTTCAAAAAAATTCCTATGCACACGCAAGATCATGGTGATGGCATAGCAATGAGAGGGGAGAGTGTTTGTCCACGTACCCTCGTAGACTGTAAGCAGAAGCGTTAGCACAACGCGGTTGATGTAGTCGTACGTCTTCACGATCCGACCGATCCAAGCACCGAACGTACGGCACCTCCGAGTTCAGCACACGTTCAGCTCGATGACGATCTCCGGGCTCCGATCCAACAAAGCTCCAGATATGAGTTCCGTCAGCACGACGGCGTGGTGACGATGATGATGTTCTACCGCACAGGGCTTCGCCTAAACTCCGCGACGATATGACCGAGGTGGAATATGGTGGAGGGGGGCACCACACACGGCTAAGGAACGATCCGTAGATCAACTTGTCTGTATGGGGTGCCCCCCGCCCCCATATATAAAGGAGCAAGGGGGGAGGCCGGCCGGCCCTTGGGGCGCGCCAAGGAGGGGGGAGTCCTCCTCCTAGTGGGAGTAGGACTCCCCTTACCTAGTCCAACTAGGAAGGAGGAAGGGGGAAGGAACGAGGGGGAGAGGGAGAGGAAGAGGGCGCGCCCCCCCCTAGTCCAATTCGGACTCCCCATGGGAGGGGGTGCGCCACCTCCTGGGCTGCTGCCCTCTCTCTCCCCTCAGGCCCACTAAGGCCCAATACTTCCCCGGGGGGTTCCGGTAACCCCTCCGGCACTCCGATTTTCTTCAAAATCACCCGGAACACTTCCGGTGTCCGAATATAGTCGTCCAATATATCAATCTTTATGTGTCGACCATTTCGAGACTCCTCGACATGTCCGTGATCACATCCGGGACTCCGAAAAAACTTCGGTACATCAAAACTTATAAACTCATAATAAAACTGTCATCGTAACATTAAGCGTGCGGACCCTACGGGTTCGAGAACTATGTAGACATGACCTAGAACTATTCTATGAAGATCTTTATCGGTCAAACTGCATAACAACATATGTTGTTCCCTTTGTCATCGGTATGTTACTTGTCCGAGATTCGATCGTCGGTATCCAATACCTAGTTCAATCTCGTTACCGGCAAGTCTCTTTACTCGTTACATAATGCATCATCTCGTGATCAACTCATTGATAACATTGCTTGCAAGGCTTATAGTGATGTGCATTACCGAGAGGGCCCAGAGATACCTCTCCGACTATCGGAGTGACAAAACCTAATCTCGAAATACGCCAACTCAACATGTACCTTCGGAGACACCTGTAGTACTCCTTTATAATCACCCGATTCGTTGTGACGTTTGGTAGTACCAAAGTGTTCCTCCGTAAACGGAGTTGCATATTTCTCATAGTTACAGGAACATGTATAAGTCATGAAGAAAGCAATAGCAGTATACTAAACGATCAAGTGCTAGGCTAACGGAATGGGTCATGTCAATCACATCATTCTCGTAATGATGTGTTCCCATTAATAAATGACAACACATGTCTATGGTCAGGAAACATAACAATCTTTGATTAATGAGCTAGTCAAGTAGAGGCATAGTAGTGACTATATGTTTGTCTATGTATTCACACATGTATCATGTTTCCGGATAATACAATTCTAGCACGAATATAAACATTTATCATGATATGAGGAAATAAATAATAACTTTATTATTGCCTCTAGGGCATATTTCCTTCAGTCTCCCACTTGCACTAGAGTCAATAATCTAGATTACATAGTAATGATTCTAACACCCATGGAGTCTTGGTGCTCATCATGTTTTGCTCGTGAGAGAGGCTTAGTCAATGGGTCTGCAACATTCAGATCCATATGTATCTTGCAAATCTCTATGTCTCCTACCTGGACTTGGTCCCGAATGGAATTGAAGCCTCTCTTGATGTGCTTGGTCCTCTTGTGAAATCTGGATTCCTTTGCCAAGGCAATAGCACCAGTATTGTCACAGAAGATCTTCATTGGTCCCGATGCACTAGGTATGACATCTATATCGGAAATGAACTCCTTCATCCAGACTCCTTCATTTGCTGCTTCAGAAGCAGCTATGTACTCCGCTTCACATGTAGATCCCGCCACGACGCTTTGTTTAGAACTACACCAACTTACAGCTCCACCGTTTAATAAAAACACGTATCCGATTTGCGATTTAGAATCGTCCGGATCAGTGTCAAAGCTTGCATTGACGTAACCATTTACGACTAGCTCTTTGTCACCTCCATATACGAGAAACATATCCTTAGTCCTTTTCGGTATTCGGGATGTTCTTGACCGCTTTCGATGATCCACTCTGGATTACTTTGGTACCTTCTGCCAAGCTTATTGCTAAGCATACGTTAGGTCGGTACACGAGATTGCATACATGATAGAGCCTATGGCTGAAGCATAGGGAACATCTTTCATTTTCTCTCTATCTTCTGTTGTGGTCGGGCATTGAGTTTGACTCAACTTCACACCTTGAAGCACGGTCAAGAACCCTTTCTTTGCCTGATCGATTTTGAACTTTTTCAAAATTTTATCAAGGTATGTGCTTTGTGAAAGTCCTATTAAGCGTCTTGATCTATCTCTATAGATCTTGATGCCCTATATGTAAGCAGCTTTACCGAGGTCTTTCATTGAAAAACTTTTATTCAAGTATCCCTTTATGCTATCCAGAAATTATATATCATTTCCAACTAATAATATGTCATCTACATATAATATCGAAATGCTCTGAGCTCCCACTCACTTTCTTGTAAATCTGAGCTTCTCCAAAAGTCTCATATAAAACCATATGCTTTGATTACACTATCAAAGCGTTTATTCCAACTCGAGATGCTTGCACCAGTCCATAAATGGATCATTGGAGCTTGCATACTTTGTTAGCACCTTTTGGATCAACAAAACCTTACGGCTGCATCATATACAACTCTTCTTCTAGAAATCCATTCAAGAATGCATTTTGACATCCATTTGCCAAATTTCATAATCATGAAATGCAGCAATAGCTAACATGATTCGAGACAGACTTAAGCATCGCTACTGGTGAGAAAGTCTCATCGTAGTCAACCCCTTGAACTTGTCGAAAACCTTTCGCAACAAGTTGAGCTTTAGCCGCGATTACATTACTGTTAGCGTCGGTCTTCTTCTTAAAGATCCATTTATTCTCAATTGCTTGCCGATCATCGGGCAAGTCAACCAAAGTCCATACTTTGTTTTCATACATGGATCCCATCTCAGATTTCATGGCCTCTAGCCATTTTATGGAATCTGGGCTCATCATCGCTTCCTCATAGTTCGTAGGTTCATCATGGTCAAGTAACATGACTTCCGAATAGGATTACCGTACCACTCAGTGCGGATCTTACTCTGGTAGACCCACGAGGTTCGAGAGAAACTTGATCTCAAGTTTCATGATCAATATCATTAGCTTCCTCACTAATTGGTGTAGTTGTCACAGAACCGGTTCTTGTGATGAACTACATTCAATAAGGAAGTAGATCTGATTATCTCATCAAGTTCTACTTTCCTCCCACTCACTTCTTTCGAGAGAAACTCCTTCTCTAGAAAGGATCTGATTTTAGCAACGAAAATCTTGCCCTCAGATCTGTGATAGAAGGTGTACCCAATAGTCTCTTTTGGGTATCCTATGAAGACACATTTCTTCGATTTGGGTTCGAGCTTATTTGGTTGAAGTTTCTTCACATAAGCATCGCAGCCCCAAACTTTAGGAAACGACAACTTTGGTTTCTTGCCAAACCACAGTTCATAAGGCATCGTCTCAACGGATTTTGATGGTGCCCTATTTAACGTGAATGCGGCCGTCTCTAAAGCATAACCCCAAAATGATAGCGGTAAATCAGTAAGAGACATCATAGATCGCACCATATCTAGTAAAGTACGATTACGACGTTCGGACACACCATTTCGTTGTGGTGTTCCGGGTGGCGTGAGTTGCAAAACTATTCCGCATTGTTTCAAGTATAGGCCAAACTCGTAACTCAAATATTCTCCTCCATGATCAGATCGTAGAAACTTTATTTTCTTGTTACGATGATTTTCTACTTCACTCTGAAATTCTTTGAACTTTTCAAATGTTTCAGACTTGTGTTTCATTAAGTAGATATACCCATATCTGCTCAAATCATCTATGAAGGTGAGAAAATAACGATATCCGCCGCGAGCCTCAACATTCATTGGACCACAAACATCAGTATGTATGATTTCCAACAAATCAGTTGCCCGCTCCATAGTTTCGGAGAACGACGTTTTAGTCATCTTGCCCATAAGGCACGGTTCGCAAGTACCAAGTGATTCATAATCAAGCGATTCCAAAAGCCCATCAGTATGGAGTTTCTTCATGCGCTTTACATCGATATGACCTAAGCAGCGAAGTGCCACAAATAAGTTGCACTATCGTTATCAACTCTGCATCTTTTGGTTTCAACACTATGAATACGTGTATCACTACTATCGGGAATCAATAAAAATAGACCACTCTTCAAAGGTGCATGACCATAAAAGATTTTACTCATATAAATAGAACAACCATTATTCTCTGATTTAAATGAATAACCGTCTCGCATCAAACAAGATCCAGATATAATGTTCATGCTCAACGCTGGCACCAAATAACAATTATTTAGGTCTAAAACTAATCCCGATGGTAGATGTAGAGGTAGCGTGCCGACCGCGATCACATCGACTTTGGAACCATTTCCCACGCGCATCGTCACCTCGTCCTTAGCCAATCTTCGCTTAATCCGTAGTCCCTGTTTCGAGTTGCAAATATTAGCAATAGAACCAGTATCAAATACCCAGGTGCTACTGCGAGCATTAGTAAGGTACACATCAATAACATGTATATCACATATACCTTTGTTTACTTTGCCATCCTTCTTATCCGCCAAATACTTGGGGCAATTCCGCTTCCAGTGTCCAGTCTGCTTGCAGTAGAAGCACTCAGTTTCAGGCTTAGGTCCAGACTTGGGTTTTTTCTCTTGAGCAGCAACTTGTTTTCCGTTCTTTTTGAAGTTCCCCTTCTTCTTCCCTTTGCCCTTCTTCTTGAAACTGGTGGTCTTGTTAACCATCAACACTTGATGCTCCTTCTTGATTTCTACCTCCGCGGCTTTTAGCATTGCGAAGAGCTCGGGAATAGTCTTGTTCATCCCTTGCATATTATAGTTCATCACGAAGCTCTTGTAGCTTGGTGGCAGTGATTGAAGAATTCTGTCAATGACACTATCATCAGGAAGATTAACTCCATGTTGAATCAAGTAATTATTATACCCAGACATTTTGAGTATGTGTTGATTGACAGAACTATTCTCCTCCATCTTGCAGCTGTAGAACTTATTGGAGACTTCATATCTCTCAATCCGGGCATTTGCTTGAAATTTTAACTTCAACTCCTGGAACATCTCATATGCTCCATGACGTTCAAAACGTCGTTGAAGACCCGGTTCTAAGCCGTAAAGCATGACACACTGAACTATCGAGTAGTCATCAGCTTTGCTCTACCAGACATTCTTAACGTTGTCAGTTGCATCAGCAGCAGGCCTGGCACCCAACGGTGCTTCCAGGACATAACTTTTCTGTGCAGCAATGATGATAATCCTCAGGTTACGGACCCACTCCGTGTAATTGCTACCATCATCTTTCAACTTTGCTTTCTCAAGGAACGCATTAAAATTCAACGGAACAACAGCACGAGCCATCTATCTACAAACAAACATAGACAAGCAAAATACTATAAGGTACTAAGTTCATGATAAATTAAGTTCAATTAATCATATTACTTAAGAACTCCCACTTAGACAGACATCTCTCTAGTCATCTAAGTGATCACGTGATCCAAATCAACTAAACCATGTCCGATCATCACATGAGATGGAGTAGTTTCAATGGTGAACATCACTATGTTGATAGTGTCTACTATATGATTCACGTTCGACCTTTCGGTCTCCGTGTTCCGAGGCCATATCTTTATATGCTAGGCTCATCAAGTATGACCTGAGTATTCCGCGTGTGCAACTATTTTGCACCCGTTGTATTTGAACGTAGAGCCTATCACACCCGATCATCACGTGGTGTCTCAGCATGAAGAACTTCCCCAACGGTGCATACTCAGGTAGAACACTTCTTGATTATTAGTGAGAGATCATCTTAAAATGCTACCGTCAATCAAAGCAAGATAAGATGCATAAAGGATAAACATCACATGCAATCAATATAAGTGATATGATATGGCCATCATCATCTTGTGCTTGTGATGTCCATCTTCAAGCAAATCACGATCACCATCGTCACCGCGCGACACCTTGATCTCCATCGTAGCATCGTTGTCGTTATGCCATCTATTGCTTCTACGACTATCGCTACTGTTTAGTGATAAAGTAAAGCAATTACAGGGCGTTTGCATTTCATATAATAAAGTGACAACCATATGGCTCCTGCCAGTTGCCGATAACTTCGGTTACAAAACATGATCATCTCATACAACAAAATATAGCATCACGTCTTGACCATATCACATCACAACATGCCCTGCAAAAACAAGTTAGACTTCCTCTACTTTGTTGTTGCAAATTTTACGTGGTTGCTACGGGCTTAGCAAGAACCGTTCTTACCTACGCATCAAAACCACAACGATAGTTCATCAACTTGGTGTTGTTTTAACCTTCGCAAGGACCGGGCGTAGCCATACATGATTCAGCTAAAGTGAGAGAGACAGACACCCGCCAGCCACCTTTAAGCATGAGTGCTCGTAACGGTGAAACCAGTCTCGCGTAAGCATACGCGTAATGTCGGTCTGGGCCACTTCATCTCACAATACCGCCGAACCAAAGTATGACATGCTGGTAAGCAGTATGACTTGTATCGCCCACAACTCACTTGTGTTCTACTCGTGCATATAACATCAACGCATAAAACCTAGGCTCGGATGCCATTGTTGGGGAGCGAGTAATTTCAAAAAATTCCTACGCACACGCAAGATCATGGTGATGGCATAGCAACGAGAGGGAGAGTGTTTGTCCATGTACCCTCGTGAGACCGTAAGCGAAGCGTTAGCACAACGCGGTTGATGTAGTCGACGTCTTCACGATCCGACCGATCCAAGCACCGAACGTCACGGCACCTCCGAGTTCAGCACACGTTCAGCTCGATGGCGATCTCCGGCTCCGATCCAGCAAAGCTCCGGAGATGAGTTCCACAAGACGACGGCGTGGTGGCGATGATGATGTTCTACCGGCGCAGGCTTCACCTAAACTCATGACGATATGACCGAGGTGGAATATGGTGGAGGGGGCACCGCACAAGGCTAAGGAACGATTCGTAGATCAACTTGTGTGTATGGGGTGCCCCCGCCCCGTATATAAAGGAGCAAGGGGGAGGCGGCCGGCCCTTGGGCGCGCAAGGAGGGGGGAGTCCTCCTCCTAGTGGGAGTAGGACTCCCTTTCCTAGTCCAACTAGGAAGGAGGAAGGGGAAGGAAAGAGGGGAGAGGAGAGGAAGAGGGGCTGCGCCTCCCTAGTCCAGTCGGACTCCCCATGGGGGGCGCCACCTCCTGGGCTGCTGCCCTCTCTCTCCCCTCAGGCCCACTAAGGCCCAATACTTCCCCGGGGGGTTCCGGTAACCCCTCCGGCACTCCGGTTTTCTTCGAAATCACCCGGAACACTTTCGGTGTCCGAATATAGTCGTCCAATATATAAATCTTTATGTCTCGACCATTTCGAGACTCCTCGTCATGTCCGTGATCACATCCGGGACTCCAAACAAACTTCGGTGCATCAAAACTTATAAACTCATAATAAAACTGTCATCGTAACATTAAGCGTGCGGACCCTACGGGTTCGAGAACTATGTAGACATGACCTAGAACTATTCTCGGTCAATAACCAACAGCGGGACCTGGATGCCCATATTGGTTCCTACATATTCTATGAAGATCTTTATCGGTCAAACCGCATAACAACATACGTTGTTCCCTTTGTCATCGGTATGTTACTTGTCCGAGATTCAATCGTAGGTATCCAATACCTAGTTCAATCTCGTTACCGGCAAGTCTCTTTACTCGTTACGTAATGCATCATCTCGTGATCAACTCATTGATCACATTGCTTGCAAGGCTTATAGTGATGTGCATTACCGAGAGGGCCCAGAGATACCTCTCCTACTATCGGAGTGACAAAACCTAATCTCGAAATACGCCAACTCAACATGTACCTTCGGAGACACCTATAGTACTCCTTTATAATCACCCAGTCACGTTGTGATGTTTGGTAGTACCCAAAGTGTTCCTCGGGTAAACGGGAGTTGCATATTTCTCATAGTTACAGGAACATGTATAAGTCATGAAGAAAGCAATAGCAGTATACTAAATGATCAAGTGCTAGGCTAACGGAATGGGTCATGTCAATCACATCATTCTCCTAATGATGTGATCCCATTAATCAAATGACAACACATGTCTATGGTCAGGAAACATAACCATCTTTGATTAATGAGCTAGTCAAGTAGAGGCATACTAGTGACTATATGTTTGTCTATGTATTCACACATGTATCATGTTTCCGGATAATACAATTCTAGCATGAATAATAAACATTTATCATGATATGAGGAAATAAATAATAACTTTATTATTGCCTCTAGGGCATATTTCCTTCAGTCTCCCACTTGCACTAGAGTCAATAATCTAGATTACATAGTAATGATTCTAACACCCATGGAGTCTTGGTGCTCATCATGTTTTGCTTGTGCGAGAGGCTTAGTCAACGGGTCTGCAACATTCAGATCCATATGTATCTTGCAAATCTCTATGTCTCCTACCTGGACTTGGTCCCGAATGGAATTGAAGCGTCTCTTGATGTGCTTGGTCCTCTTGTGAAATCTGGATTCCTTTGCCAAGGCAATAGCACCAGTATTGTCACAGAAGATCTTTATTTGTCTCGATGCACTAGGTATGACACCAAGATCGGAAATGAACTCCTTCATCCAGACTCCTTCATTTGCTGCTTCAGAAGCAGCTATGTACTCCGCTTCACATGTAGATCCCGCCACAACGCTTTGTTTAGAACTGCACCAACTTACAGCTCCACCGTTTAATAAAAACACGTATCCGGTTTGCGATTTAGAATCGTCCGGATCAGTGTCAAAGCTTGCATCGACGTAACCATTTACGACTAGCTCTTTGTCACCTCCATATACGAGAAACATATCCTTAGTCCTTTTCGGTAT
This sequence comes from Aegilops speltoides, assembly GCA_021437245.1. NCBI lineage: Eukaryota > Viridiplantae > Streptophyta > Magnoliopsida > Poales > Poaceae > Aegilops > Aegilops speltoides. The sequence continues at coordinate 380,162,954 of CM038141.1, forward strand.
TTCAGATGTTCTTGGTCGCTGTCGATGATCCACTCTGGATTACTTTGGTACCTTCTGCCAAGCTTATTGCTAAGCATACGTCAGGTCTGGTACACAGTATTGCATACATGATAGAGCCTATGGCTGAAGCATAGGGAACATCTTTCATTTTCTCTCTATCTTCTGTTGTGGTCGGGCATTGAGTTTGACTCAACTTCACACCTTGAAGCACGGTCAAGAACCCTTTCTTTGCCTGATCCATTTTGAACTTTTTCGAAATTTTATCAAGGTATGTGCTTTGTGAAAGTCCTATTAAGCGCCTTGATCTATCTCTATAGATCTTGATGCCCAATATGTAAGCAGCTTCACCGAGGTCTTTCATTGAAAAACTTTTATTCAAGTATCCCTTTATGCTATCCAGAAATTCTATATCATTTCCAGTTAATAATATGTCATCTACATATAATATCGAAATGCTCTGAGCTCCCACTCACTTTCTTTTAAATCTGAAGCTTCTCCAAAAGTCTCAGATAAAACCATATGCTTTCATCACACTATCAAAACGTTTATTCCAACTCCGAGATGCTTGCACCAGTCCATAAATGGATCATTGGAGCTTGCATACTTTGTTAGCACCTTTTGGATCAACAAAACCTTACGCTGCATCATATACAACTCTTCTTCCAGAAATCCATTCAAGAATGCAGTTTTGACATCCATTTGCCAAATTTGATCATCATGAAATGCAGCAATAGCTAACATGATTCGAACAGACTTAAGCATCGCTACGGGTGAGAAAGTCTCATCGTAGTCAACCCCTTGAACTTGTCGAAAACCTTTCGCAACAAGTCGAGCTTTATAGACAGTTACATTACCGTTAGCGTCAGTCTTCTTCTTAAAGATCCATTTATTCTCAATTGCTTGCCGATCATCGGGCAAGTCAACCAAAGTCCATACTTTGTTTTCATACATGGATCCCATCTCAGATTTCATGGCCTCTAGCCATTTTGGGGAATCTGGGCTCATCATCGCTTCCTCATAGTTCGTAGGTTCATCATGGTCAAGTAACATGACTTCCAGAATAGGATTACCGTACCACTCTGGTGCGGATCTTACTCTGGTAGACCTACGAGGTTCAGTAGAAACTTGATCTGAAGTTTCATGATCAATATCATTAGCTTCCTCACTAATTGGTGTAGTTGTCACAGGAACCGGTTCTTGTGATGAACTACATTCCAATAAGGAAGTAGATACAATTATCTCATCAAGTTCTACTTTCCTCCCACTCACTTCTTTCGAGAGAAACTCCTTCTCTAGAAAGGATCCGATTTTAGCAACGAAAATCTTGCCCTCAGATCTGTGATAGAAGGTGTACCCAATAGTCTCTTTTGGGTATCCTATGAAGACACATTTCTCCGATTTGGGTTCGAGCTTATTTGGTTGAAGTTTCTTCACATAAGCATCGCAGCCCCAAACTTTAGGAAACGACAACTTTGGTTTCTTGCCAAACCACAGTTCATAAGGCGTCGTCTCAACGGATTTTGATGGTGCCCTATTTAACGTGAATGCGGCCGTCTCTAAAGCATAACCCCAAAATGATAGCGGTAAATCAGTAAGAGACATCATAGATCGCACCATATCTAGTAAAGTACGATTACGACGTTCGGACACACCATTTCGTTGTGGTGTTCCGGGTGGCGTGAGTTGCGAAACTATTTCGCATTGTTTCAAGTGTAGGCCAAACTCGTAACTCAAATATTCTCCTCCACGATCAGATCGTAGAAACTTTATTTTCTTGTTACGATGATTTTCAACTTCACTCTGAAATTCTTTGAACTTTTCAAATGTTTCAGACTTGTGTTTCATTAAGTAGATATACCCATATATGCTCAAATCATCTATGAAGGTGAGAAAATAACGATATCCGCCGCGAGCCTCAACATTCATTGGACCACAAACATCAGTATGTATGATTTCCAACAAATCAGTTGCCCGCTCCATAGTTCCGGAGAACGACATTTTAGTCATCTTGCCCATAAGGCACGGTTCGCAAGTACCAAGTGATTCATAATCAAGCGATTCCAAAAGCCCATCAGTATGGAGTTTCTTCATGCGCTTTACACCGATATGACCTAAACGGCAGTGCCACAAATAAGTTGCACTATCGTTATCAACTCTGCATCTTTTGGTTTCAACACTATGAATACGTGTATCACTACTATCGAGAATCAATAAAAATAGACCACTCTTCAAGGGTGCATGACCATAAAAGATTTTACTCATATAAATAGAACAACCATTATTCTCTGATTTAAATGAATAACCGTCTCGCATCAAACAAGATCCAGATATAATGTTCATGCTCAACGCTGGCACCAAATAACAATTATTTAGGTCTAAAACTAATCCCGATGGTAGATGTAGAGGTAGCGTGCCGACCGCAATCACATCGACTTTGGAACCATTTCCCACGCGCATCGTCACCTCGTCCTTAGCCAATCTTTGCTTAATCCGTAGTCCCTGCTTCGAGTTGCAAATATTAGCAATGTAACCGAGATCAAATACCCAGTGCTCTGCGAGCATTAGTAAGGTACACATCAATAACATGTATATCACATATACCTTTGTTTACTTTGCCATCCTTCTTATCCGCCAAATACTTGGGGCAATTCCGCTTCAAAGTGTCGATCGCTTGCAGTAGAAGCACTCGATTTCAGAGCTTAGGTCCAGACTTGGGTTTCTTCTCTTGAGTAGCAACTTGTTTTCCGTTCTTTTTGAAGTTCCCCTTCTTCTTCCCTTTGCCCTTCTTCTTGAAACTGGTGGTCTTGTTAACCATCAACACTTGATGCTCCTTCTTGATTTCTACCTCCGCTGCTTTTAGCATTGCGAAAGAGCTCGAATAGTCTTGTTCATCCCTTGCATATTATAGTTCATCACGAAGCTCTTGTAGCTTGGTGGCAGTGATTGAAGAATTCTGTCAATGACACTATCATTAGGAAGATTAACTCCCAGTTGAATCAAGTGATTATTAATTCCAGACATTTTGAGTATGTGTTGATTGACAGAACTATTCTCCTCCATCTTGCAGCTGTAGAACTTATTGGAGACTTCATATCTCTCAATCCGGGCATTTGCTTGAAATATTAACTTCAACTCCTGGAACATCTCATATGCTCCATGACGTTCAAAACGTCGTTGAAGACCCGGTTCTAAGCCGTAAAGCATGGCACACTGAACTATCGAGTAGTCATCAGCTTTGCTCTACCAGACATTCTTAACGTCGTCAGTTGCATCAGCAGCAGGCCTGGCACCCAGCGGTGCTTCCAGGACATAACTTTTCTGTGCAGCAATGATGATAATCCTCAGGTTACGGACCCACTCCGTGTAATTGCTACCATCATCTTTCAACTTTGCTTTCTCATGGAACGCATTAAAATTCAACGGAACAACAGCACGAGCCATCTATCTACAAACAAACATAGACAAGCAAAATACTATAAGGTACTAAGTTCATGATAAATTAAGTTCAATTAATCATATTACTTAAGAACTCCCACTTAGACACACATCTCTCTAGTCATCTAAGTGATCACGTGATCCAAATCAACTAAACCATGTCCGATCATCACATGAGATGGAGTAGTTTCAATGGTGAACATCACTATGTTGATCGTATCTACTATATGATTCATGTTTGACCTTTCGGTCTCCGTGTTCCGAGGCCATATCTTTATATGCTAGGCTCATCAAGTATGACCTGAGTATTCCGCGTGTGCAACTGTTTTGCACCCGTTGTATTTGAACGTAGAGCCTATCACACCCGATCATCACGTGGTGTCTCAGCACGAAGAACTTTCCCAACGGTGCATACTCAGGGAGAACACTTCTTGATTATTAGCGAGGGATCATCTTAAAATGCTACCGTCAATCAAAGCAAGATAAGATGCATAACGGATAAACATCACATGCAATCAATATAAGTGATATGATATGGCCATCATCATCTTGTGCTTGTGATCTCCATCTTCGAAGCACCGTCATGATCACCATCGTCACCGGTGCGACACCTTGATCTCCATCGTAGCATTGTTGTCGTTATGCCATCTATTGCTTCTACGACTATCGCTATCGCTTAGTGATAAAGTAAAGCAATTATGTATGCTTGCATTTCATACAATAAAGTGACAACCATATGGCTCCTCGCCGATTGCCGATAACCGGTAACAAAACATGATCATCTCATACAATAAAATATAGCATCACGTCTTGACCATATCACATCACAACATGCCCTGCAAAAACAAGTTAGACTTCCTCTACTTTGTTGTTGCAAATTTTACGTGGCTCCTACGGGCTTAGCTAGAACCGTTCTTACCTACCCATCAAAACCACAATGATAGTTCGTCAAGTTGGTGCTGTTTTAACCTTCGCAAGGACCGGGCGTAGCCATACTTGATTCAGCTAAAGTGAGAGAGACAGACACCCGCCAGCCACCTTTAAGCATGAGTGCTCGTAACGGTGAAACCAGTCTCGCGTAAGCGTACGCGTAATGTCGGTCCGGGCCGCTTCATCTCACAATACCACCGAACCAAAGTATGACATGCTGGTAAGCAGTATGACTTGTATCGCCCACAACTCACTTGTGTTCTACTCGTGCATATAACATCAACGCATAAAACCTAGGCTCGGATGCCACTGTTGGGGAACGTAGTAATTTCAAAAAATTTCCTACGCACACGCAAGATCATGGTGATGGCATAGCAACGAGAGGGGAGAGTGTTCGTCCACGTACCCTCGTAGACCGTAAGCGGAAGCGTTAGCACAACGCGGTTGATGTAGTCGTACGTCTTCACGATCCGACCGATCCAAGCACCGAACGTACGGCACCTCCGAGTTCAGCACACGTTCAGCTCGATGACGATCTCCGGGCTCCGATCCAGCAAAGCTCCGGAGATGAGTTCCGTTAGCACGACGGCGTGGTGACGATGATGATGTTCTACCGGCGCAGGGCTTCACCTAAACTCCGCGATGATATGACCGAGGTGGAATATGGTGGAGGGGGGCACCGCACAAGGCTAAGGAACGATCCGTAGATCAACTTCTGTGTATGGGGTGCCCCCCCGCCCCCGTATATAAAGGAGCAAGGGGGGAGGCCGGCCGGCCCTTGGGGCGCGCCATGGAGGGGGGAGTCCTCCTCCTAGTGGGAGTAGGACTCCTCTTTCCTAGTCCAACTAGGAAGGAGGAAGGGGAAGGAAAGAGGGGGAGAGGGAGAGGGAAAGAGGGGCTGCGCCTCCCTAGTCCAGTCGGACTCCCCATGGGAGGGGCGCCACCTCCGGGCTGCTGCCTCTCTCTCCCTCAGCCCACTAAGGCCCAATACTTCCCGGGGTTCGGTAACCTCTCAAGACTCCGGTTTTCTTCGAAATCACCCGGAACACTTCCGGTGTCCGAATATAGTCGTCCAATATATAAATCTTTATGTCTCGACCATTTCGAGACTCCTCGTCATATCCGTAATCACATCCGGGAGTCTAAACAAACTTCGGTGCATCAAAACTTATAAACTCATAATAAAAATGTCATCATAACATTAAGCGTGCGGACCCTATGGGTTCGAGAACTATGTAGACATGACCTAGAACTATTCTCGGTCAATAACCAACAGCGGGAACTGGATGCCCATATTGGTTCCTACATATTCTACGAAGATCTTTATCGGTCAAACCGCATAACAACATACGTTGTTCCCTTTGTCATCGGTATGTTACTTGTCTGAGATTCAATCGTCGGTATCCAATACCTAGTTCAATCTCGTTACCGGCAAGTCTCTTTACTCGTTACGTAATGTATCATCTCGTGATCAACTCATTGATCACATTGCTTGCAAGGCTTATAGTGATGTGCATTACCGAGAGGGCCCAGAGATACCTCTCCTACTATCGGAGTGACAAAACCTAATCTCGAAATACGCCAACTCAACATGTACCTTCGGAGACACCTGTAGTACTCCTTTATAATCACCCAGTTACGTTGTGACGTTTGGTAGTACCCAAAGTGTTCCTCCGTAAAATGGGAGTTGCATATTCTCATAGTTACAGAGAACATGTATAAGTCATGAAGAAAGCAATAGCAAGATACTAAACGATCAAGTGCTAGGCTAACGGAATGGGTCATGTCAATCACATCATTCTCCTAATGATGTGATCCCATTAATCAAATGACAACACATGTCTATGGTCAGGAAACATAACCATCTTTGATTAATGAGCTAGTCAAGTAGAGGCATACTAGTGACTATATGTTTGTCCATGTATTCACACATGTATCATGTTTCCGGATAATACAATTCTAGCATGAATAATAAACATTTATCATGATATGAGGAAATAAATAATAACTTTATTATTGCCTCTAGGGCATATTTCCTTCAAAAGCAGTTTGTAGTCCATTCACTTCTTGACTTTCCATGGATTCGGAAATGAAAGAAGGCTACCGAAAGAACAAGCAACGGATTTCGTGCTCATCCCTTGGTAAAGCGCATACGTTTTCTTGCTCCTTGGTACTTGTCTGATCAATGACACTGTTCATTATTTCACTTGATTTTTCGTTCGATGTCTTGAACCGCTTACTAATCACGTATACGTATAGTAGGCCCCCTTCGCCACTCCATGTCTGGCCCGTCTTGGTCTCGCTCACTTCACCCGCCTATCGTATCGGCTCGGCTTCGGCTCAAGGCCCCAGAGGGAGAGTATCATTATTGAGTTGACTAACTCCAACCTCGGTATAAAATTCTTTATCAGCGGGT